>RJWM01012396.1:0-56694 GCA_004363535.1 Dasyprocta punctata | reverse complement strand
AATGTTTTTTCCTTTTGTGGCAGGATTTCACTATGCAGTTCTGGCTGCCCTTGAACTCACTTTATAGCCCAAGCTGGCCTCAAACTCGCAGCACTCCTCTTGTCTCGGTTTCATGAGTGCTGGGATTACAGGCATGCATGCACCACCACACCTGGCTTCAGCAGGAGTTTTTAAATTAGTGGTGAATAATCTCAAAAATAATTCTTAGCCAGACGTGGTGGAGCACGCCTATAATTCCAGCGCTCTAGGAGGCTGAGACAAGAGGGTTCAAGTTTGAGTGCCAATAAAGCAATTTAGCAAAACCTTGTCTCAAAAAAAAAAATTACAAAGAGAGGTGTATCTCAGTGCAGAGGCTCTAGCTTCAATTTCCAGTACTGCAAAAATAAATAAATAAAGTTTAAAAACCATAAAAACTGCTGACATTAAAAATTGAAGTAGATCTCCAGAAAGTTACACAAAGGGATAGAAAACATATATTATGGAATGATATAAAATGTTTGAAAACATATAGAGTATGATAATATTTATGTTTTTAAAAACATACAAGCTGGGTCTGGTGGCCCACACCTGTAATCCCAGCACTCATGAGACTAAGGTGGGAGGATCTCTCTGAGTTCCAGGCCAGTTTGGGCTACATAGTGAGTTCAAGGCCAGCCTGAACTAAATAGTGAAATCCTAACTCAAAACAACAACAACAGTATATAAATATATGCATATGTACATGTATACATACAAACAAGGGCTGGGGGTGAAACTCAGTAGTAGAGCATTTGCCTAGCTTGTATGAGACCCTGAGTTCAATTCCCGGTACTGGGAAAACAAGAAGCAAGAAAGGTAGAATGGAAGAAAAGAATGAAAGAAGAAAAGACTGAACACAAAAACTACACACACACACACACACCCTGCACCCCCACTTTTGTATTTACCACTGGACAGGTGCTGTGGAGAGACTTGCAGACATTCCGAAATGATGCCAGTGATTATCCCCGGGGAGACCAGCCATGGTGGTGTACCCAACGGGAGCTTGGGATTTATTGCTTTGGGGGAAATGTTTCAAAGAGAACAGAATCCAGTGTTACTTGTGCTGTATAATCAGAAAATGAATAAGAAAGTGAACAAACTTTTAAAATTAATATCTGCTGTCCTCCATCAGTCATAGAAGCATTAAATATAAAATATGCCTCCCCCACCATGAGCCCCAGACTTTGGGACTTGAGTTTTACTCCCTAGGACAAGCAGTATGACTTGGTCCTGTCCTTCCCCTTTAACCTTTGTCTTAAAGATTCCAGGATGTTTTACATTGTCAGTGTGAAGGACAAGTTATGAAAGCGTCACTTCAGACAAATGGTTAGCCACCTAGATTTCTCAATATTTACTTTCCCCTACTTTCCTAGTCGAAAGGGTTATCAACCCAGAAATGATAATTAAGAACACTGGTCAAGCTGGGCATGGTGGCACACGCCTTTAATCCCAGCACTTGGGAAGCTGAGGCAGGAGGAGCGTTATGAATTCGAGGCCGGCTTGGGCTACAACACGAGTGCAAGGCTGGCCTGAGCTACATAGTGCAACCGTGCCTCAAAAAAACTAGGGCCAGGAGTTTGGCCCAGGGGCTTAAGTACCTGTCTGGCAGGTGCGAGGTTGTGAGTTAGATCCCCAGTGCCACAAAAAAACACCGGTCAACACTTATTTACTCCACTACTAAATTTATTGAGCATCTAGCTAGGCACTGTGTTTAGGTGTCTGAAATAGATAGAATCAAAGAACGAAAGGGACAAAAAGCCGGGTGTGGTAGCACACACCTTTAATCCCAGCACTTGGGAGGTTGAGGCAGGAGGATCGTTGTGAGTGCAAGACTAGCCCGGGCTACAAAGTGAGTTCAAGGCCAGCCTGAACTGCACAGTGAGACCCTGTCTCAAAAAGTAGGGCCAGCAATTTAGCTCAGTGGCTTAAGCGCCCGCCTGGCAGACATGAGGCAGTGAGTTCAATTCCCGGTACCAAAAAAAAAAGAGAGAGAGAGAGTCAAAAGACTCTCCTCTCATAGAGGTTGCATTTTAATATAGGGAGAATGACAATTCTGAATTGAAAACATTAGCCAGGTGCAGTGGTACACACCTGTAATCCAACACTTGGGAGGCTGAGGCAGGAGATTCACACAAATTAGGGTCCACTTTGGCAACCTGATCTCAAAATTAAATAGCAGCTGGGGATGTAACTGAGTGTGAAGGCCTTACCTTTAATCCTGGACCCCATAAAAAAGCAGGGGGGAATGAAGCTGGGAAGGTACACTAGGAGTGCTGGGTGAGTTACACTTTTAAAGTAGGTAGGATGATCAGAGGTGGCTCACTGATAATGAGAACAGAAATGCAGCTATCTGAAGAAGCGTTTATAAGTATGATCTCTTTGAGTCTTACGGTTGCCATGTTAGCCAAGTATTCTAATTTTACAGTGTTCCCATTTCACAGAGGAGAAAGTTAAGTTTGCAGTAGAGCAGGAATCTCTTCAAATTCACAGCTAGTAAAAAAACACATACCTGGGCCTGCACACTCTGATCCTGGACTCTTAATCTACTCTATTCTGCCCTAATGTGGCTTGTTTTCCACACCCTGATGTGACATCAGTTTGGATTCTACATCCCTGCTTTCCAGACATTTTCAATGACCATTCTCTGCCCTTCCACTGGCACCACAATAGCTGAGATCATAAGCAAGCTGAACACCGGGAAACTCCACAGTTGACTAGCCCTCCCTGTAAGCCCCTTTTCATCTGCTTTTGCCCTCTTCCCTCTGATAGGCTCCTTGGAATGACAGCCCTCTGTTGAACTTATTTTCTAACTTCCCCTGTCCTCCAACATCACCTAAAAATCCGAGTCCTTCCTGGGCACAGTGGCACACATCTGTCATCCTGGCCTGGGAAGTCTGAGGAAGAGGAAGGAGGGTTGCAAGTTTGAACGCAGCCTGGGCAACTTTGAGACCCTGTATCAAAATTAAAAAACAAAAAATAAAAAAGGCAGGGATATAGCTCAATAGCAGAGTAATCTTAAATTCCATCCCAAGTATCACAAAACAAATACAATGACACATTAGACTGAGCCGCACTGCAGCCCCGGGACTCATTCCAGCCTGGCTTTCCCCGCCCTCCCTGGTGAGGATCGGGGTGGAAGAATCCAGCAACATGGTGGTGACAACCTAGGAACGATTCTGTTTACTGCCATGACCCACATGGGGAAATGGTAAGATAATTCTCTTAAATGGCAAGGTCATTAAAAACTAAAAAAGCACTAATACAGTTGATGCTCATTTTTCCATATTATCAATTCCAGGTAAAACAAGTCATGCTGGCCCTTGCAAATTACCTTCCAGGAGGCAGAAGGCAGCATTGAAGAAGCACACTGCTCAGAGGATGAAAAGCAACTCTGTCTACAGAGAACGTTCTGGAAGGAACAGGGAAATGAAACATCAGAACTTGGCAGGCACCAAGGAAATGGTGTGGTTTGCATACAACATGTTGTAAAAACAGAATAGTTTAAACATGATTTAGGATCTGGGGCTGGCAGTGCACAGCTGTGATCCCACTATTTTAGATACTGAGGCACAATGAGGCCAGCTGGGGCCACTTAGTGGGACCCTGTGTTGAAAGGAAGCAAGCAAGCATGCAAGAAAGAAAGAAAGAAGGAAAGAGAAAGAAAAAAGAACGAAAGAGGAAGGGAAGGAGAAGGGAAAGAAAGAAAAAGA
This sequence comes from Dasyprocta punctata, assembly GCA_004363535.1. Taxonomy (NCBI): domain Eukaryota; kingdom Metazoa; phylum Chordata; class Mammalia; order Rodentia; family Dasyproctidae; genus Dasyprocta; species Dasyprocta punctata. The sequence continues at coordinate 52,963 of RJWM01012396.1, read as the reverse complement.
GAAAGAAAGGAGGGTAAAGGGAAAGAAAAAAGGAAAGGAAAGAAAAGAAAAGAAAAAGCCGGGCGTGGTGGTACACACCTTTAATCCCAGCACTCGGGAGGCTGAGGTAGGAGGAGTGTTGTGAGTTCGAGGCCGGCTTGGGCTACAACGCGAGCGCAAGGCCGGCCTGAGCTACATAGTGCGACCCTGTCTCAAAAAACTAGGGCCGGGAGTTCGGCTCAGTGGCTTAAGCGCCTGCCCTGGCAGGTGCGAGGTTGTGAGTTCAATCCCCGGTGCCGCAAAAAAAAAAAAAAAAAAAAAAGGGAAAGAAAAGGAGTGGGCTGGTGATGTAATCCTTGCCAAGTATATACAAGGCCCTGCATTTATTCCCCTGTGCGGAGGAGAAAAATCTTGACTTGGTTTCCCGTCATGTTCGTGGAACACATAAACCATCTTTTCACGTGCATCCTTGTGTGCTCACACGTGTGTGTGTGTGTGTGTGTATGTGTCTGTGTATGGCATGTGTTGCTGGGGATCATTCAACCCAAGGTCTTGCTCATGGTAAATCTGTGGTCTCCCACTAAGTGACCCCTAGTCACAGGTCACATCCCCTTTCATACTAACACTGCCCTCATGGATAGGTACTGTAATCATATCCAGTTCAGGAACAAGGAACTGAGCCTTAGAAGAGTTAGGGGTCTTGTTCACGATAATCTATGTGATCATGGAGTTTAAACTCTGATCCATCCAAAGCTCCAACCCTTAATCATGGTGTGGTGTCCCATATGAAGCCCTTATCAACACACCAGTGAGGAGGAAGGTTAAACAGCAATGCTGTTGTGCTAATTGCTGCATAATAAAAATTCCCTGGAGATGCAGATTTTCCTGAGTAGAAGTGCTCATCTTCTTCTTTCCCTCTTGAGGGCACTTAAAATAACACCCAGAGAATAAAAGGGTTTCCAAGTGGAAGAGGTTGATGGTACACCACAAAACATGTAGGCATCATCAACAAGTTTTCCTATGCAGTGTGATATTTTGTTTTAATTTTTCTCACCAGATGTAGATCACTTTATTATTTTTTCCAAATTGAATTTTTATTTTTCTCAGCATAAGGGTACCCAGAGATTAAAGGTACAGTGATACTAAAAGGCTTACAACACAAAGCTCTTATATTTTCTATTACTTTCTTCTCCCTGATTCTGGTCCTCAGGGGATATAATTTGGCTACTAAACTGTGGGACTGTTTTTTTAAAAGACCTAGTTTTACTCCTTTTATTTTCCCTTTCTTTTGCTACTGCCGCCTCCTCCTCCTCCTTCCCGTCCCCTTCCTCTCCTCCTCTTCTTCTTTTTTTTTCTTCTTCTTCATCTTCATCTTCTTCCAAAAGATGATAATTCATTCCACAATATTTCTTTTAGGATGAAAAATTACTGCCAGAGTAACAGGAAAACACATTTGCTTTCTTAAAATTAAAACGCAAACCTGAGTCTGCTTTTCATAATTAAATTTTTCTTTCTTATCAGAGTTATACATATGATTTGTTTAATACACCAAATAACTCCATCTCTAAGTCTGGTGTCTGTACAGCAGGGCAGCTCTGTCCTCAGTAAATGAGGGAAAATTGCAAGCATTTTGCACTGACATGGAGATCCCCATGGTGCTGAGTCGCTCCACAGCAACTTCCCCCTCTGCTCTTTGACACAAGGCAGGCAGAGTCAACTTTATAAATCCTATCACCCAAATGGGCATCGTGCCCCAAAGTGTGCATAACAATGCCCGCTTCCTTAGACAGCTCCGGGGTTGAGTGATGAAATATCAAATGAAATACATTTTTTATTTCTTGCAGTTTGAACAGGGTACAAAAATGCATTTTCTTTTAGGCTAGGGCCCGAGATTGGGGCCGAATATCTCACTATGGAAAGACTTGCCCATTCCACAATGCAAGTTGACATGAAAGACTTTTGCTTTCTCCAGAATGAGAAACCCCCAAAGCCTCTTGACGCATGATTGAAGGTGCCAGGGCTCTTCGGTCACCAGATAATATGTAGTGTTTTTCATTGTGAGGGCTGAATGCATACACACGTGCTCTGCGCAGCACAAAGTCACCACAGATGCCCAGCAGGAACTTCCTAATCTGGAGCATTTCATCCGACAGTGGCATCATTTCCAGTGATTGGGCTATTGTTCTAACTAAAATGCTAAAGGTCTTTAAGGTGAGTTTTGCTCCTCCAATGTTATGGCCTGAATATTCATTTCTAGTTTTCATTAGCTGAGTGTTCGAGAGATGATATGGGATCTGAATATTTTTTAAATTAATTGCATTGTAAATCAAACATATTTCCATAGAATACACTTACTCATCATTAGCATGCGAGAGTTTCCAGTAAAATATCCTCAGTATTATTTTTATTATTAACATATTTACACTGTCACTCCAGCCCTGCACCCTTTGTGAATCTGTTTTTAAAATAAATATGACCTGATACCAGAGTGATTGGTGCAATAAAAATGCATGATGTGAAATTAATCAAATATGGTCGAGTTCAATTTATAAAGGACACATTAAGAAAAATTATTTCTTGTTCGGGTATGCCACTCTAGTGAATCAAACAGAGCTGTGTATATTTCAGCAAGATACATGTAAAATCCATTCATTCAACAAACATTTATTATGCATTTACTATGTGCATCACAGGGGATAAAATCAAGCTAAGCAAACAAGAAATTCACACATGAGACAACTGAGGAACATAAGCAACTGCAAAATTGTGGAATATATGTTGAATATCCAAGGATTCCAGAAACAAAAGCTCAAATAACAGCTGTGTGATACACTGATTAAGGGTGTGGGGCCATGGATTTATCTGTTTTTTTCAGGAAGTGGCCATTAATTTTTGCATGAAAAAACAAGAGCAGAGAGGCATAATTCATTGTGAAGATAGGTTTTATATTCTGTATATGTGAAGGAAATAAATTTCTAATGCAATAAAATAGAATGGAGAAAAAAACATCCAGCCTGGATTTTAGAGTCAGATAGATGTGGGTTCAAATCTCAGCTCTGATACTTAGTAGCCGGATGACCTTGGGGAAATTCTTTTTTTCTTTCTGTTTATTTTTTTAGACAAGTTCTCCCTATGTAGTTCAGGCTGCCTTGAACACACTATGTAGCCCAGGCTGGCCTCAAACTCGCACCGATCCTCCTGCCTCAGCCTTCCTAGTGCTGGAATTACAGGCATATGCCACCATGCCCTGCAAGTTATTTTCTTTTCTTGAGCTCTGATTTTCTTATCTACAGTGTAGAGATGATAATATCTTTCTCACTGGAGTGTTGTGAAAGTTTATTTATTTATTTATGTTTTTCAGCACCGGGAATCAAACTCACAACCTTGTGCCTGCCAGACAGGCGCTTAAGCCACTGAGCCAAACTCCTGGACCTTGTGAAAGTTTAATGAGATAATCTTCCCAGTATGCATTTACCAAATGTCTTATCATCCTGGAAGTGGGCACAGTTAGCAAAGCTCTTGCAGAGTCACTACTGTCACAGATGATGGCAGAGAGGGACTGGTGGAGTCAGCATGGCAGGTAGATGAGACAGCATGGACAAAGGCAGGTAAAGGGCTGGAATCCAAGTATTCTGCTTATTTCTAGGAATGGGAAATTCCTTTTTCTCAGCTAGAGTACTTCTATTAGGAGCAGACATGAGGGACTTCAAAATGATGAAAGTGCTTAAAAATGATAAAGAAATTCTACACCTATTAGCAAAAAGAACCTACAGAGAGGACCTGTCATTACCAAGCCTCAGGGACAAAACTCAGTACCAGATACTACGATGATCTTGTGGACTGGATCATCCCTTCTCTTGCTTGACATGGAACCCTTCTGCCTGGCATAGGGCCTTGTCTGAGGCAAGTAATCAATGACTTGATGCACAAAAGAAAAAATACCTGTGTCCTGGGAATGCAAATAATCATTTACTTCTCAATCCCCGTAGCTCCATTTTCTCAACCATAAAACAAGATCTCAGTGTGCTCTTATGAAGACCAAATGTATTTCCATTTCTAAAGTGCCAAGAGCCGGGAGTTTGGCTCAGTGGCTTAAGCGCCTGCCCTGGCAGGTGCGAGATCGTGAGTTAAATCCCCGGTGCCACCAAAAAAATAAAAATAAAATAAATAAAGTGCCAAGAACTCTGCCATGGTCAGGTCTGTATCAGTGTTTACTACATAAAAGCGTATAATTGTTATGGAAAAGGGCACTATAAAGAGGAAACAAGAAACCAAGTGTTTGTGGAGGAAAAGGGAGAGGGAAGAAACTGACATCCCACATAGTGAAACCCAGACAAGCCCAGAAGACTTAGCACCAGACTCAGCAGGGCATGACTCTTGTTGATTCCAGCTTGCAGTGGGCCTAGGGAAGTCCCAGGCCTGCTGTCTTCCTGCTGTCATTTCCCCTCTCCCATCCCGCTGGTACCCGATGATGGCCTTAGATGAAGGCCCAGACTAGGTCCCCACACTCTGTCTTCATCTCCATGGCCAAGAGCTACAGTCCCATTTCCACAGAGACAGAGCACCTTTCCATCCCTCTCCTCCCTTACTCCCTTTCTTACTTGGAATAAAATTGCTACCACCTAGGTGGAGTATAGCTCAGTGCTAGAGCCCTTACCTTGCCTATACAACACCCTGGCTTCCACACTCAGCACTCCCCTCAAAAGCTACCTCTTCTTTTTGGTGGATCACTGAGTCCCAGAAATCCTACTGCCTCCATCTACCAGAAAAGACTCTCAGTCATCCACGGAACACTATGTCCACTGAGCATGTTTGTTAGATGACTGCTCACCCTCTTTGGGACTAATCTCCAAAATAGCCTACTGAGCCCAAGCTCTGCCAACTCGTTAGTTCATTTATCTATTCACTCATTCATTCATTCATTCATTCATATATTTGTTAACTCGGTCCCTCCCTTTTACCCAGGACATAGTATCACTCACAGAGTGTCCCTGCACCGAGAGAGCTCCCAGGCTAGTCTGTCAGAGACATAACTGACAACACAGGGTAATTCAGTGCGAAGATAAAAATATACACAAGAAAGAGAAACCAGGGGGAGATTCCCTCTTACCCAGGAGAAGCAGGGAGGGTTTTCCAAAAGCAGCAACCTCTGAAGTGGATTTTGAAGGAGGAATAGGTTATCACCACAATAGTTTCAGACCAAGCAGTGGAAAGGAACAAAGAGATGGGATGGGTGGAGTTGTACTCTAAGGTGAGAGTGAAACCTGGAGTGGTAGGCAGAAGTCAGATGAAGGAGAGAGGTGAATACAAGGCCAAGGAACTTGGACTTAATTTTTATGGTAAAGGAGAGGAATGTGGTGGACCCCATGTTGTGTCTTACAGATCCCTTTCTGTGAAAGACTCACAGCCCTGTCCAGGTACTGTCATCTGGAGGCAGTCCTCAGCTGTCAGACTTCAGAGTCACCTCATCCAAAGTCACGCCTTGCCCTGTCAGGGTAGCCTGCTTTTTCTAACTGTGGGAGGCAAGAGTACAAAAGCCCAGCTGTCTCGACCCAACTCAGGACAACTCAGAAGGGCCTTTTTGATTCCAAGCTCCCCAAGTTTGTCTGACATTGTCATCCTTTTCCTCTCTTCCATGCATATCGCTACAAGGGCAGTGTCACTGAGGTTTGTGCCCATCCCTTCTACTGCCCCAGGACCTCATTCAATGGAGGACACCTTTCCACCTCTCCTGCTTCAGGCTCTAACCGTGAGGCATTGAAACATCCCTAGGCCTCTTTCTGATCTTCCCAAAGCTCCAACCCCACTTTGCATTCTGGCTCTAGCACTCTATCCCACTTCTGTTTTTTGGCTGAATTTCTCCAAAGAACTGTCTGCTCTAGTTCACAGTTCTTCTCATTCACTCCTTTGTTGACACCAATGAGCCCGTGTCTTTCCCTGGGTCTCCAGTGCTTGCCATGTCATTAAATCCAGTGGACATCATAGGCCAAGTTAGCTGGGCTGTGGACCTTCTCTGTTTCTTACCACCTCTCAGTTTCTGTGTTGCTGTGCTTTGCTGGGTTTTCCCCCACCCCAAAGTCTCCTGTGGGCCTCCTGTTATCTTCAACTGTCTGTTAATTACTGGGGCTCTGTCATGGGTCTGTATTTGGGCAGGGGAGGTCTCACACTCTTGCAATATGGTCTCCTGCTTTGCCATGAATGCTCTCTGGGATGTTAATAATCCCTGGGTCTCTCTTTCTGTTCAGGCCTGGCTTCTGAGGTTACATCTGCCCCTGAGTCACGATGCGGGCCACACATGCTCCAGATGTTCATAACTGAGCACATCACCCCCTCTTCAAGCTAGCAGTTGCCTCCTCAGTGTCTCTACCTCTGCCCCTCCCCAGTTCTTCCCAGCTCGAACCCCCAGAACTTCCCTATTAGTGCCTCACCGAGTCACACCCTTGAGTTTAACTCTTCCCTAATGCCTGTCTCTGATACATCTCTGACTCAGGATGCAGTCATCTGCCAGGAACCAGGTGCTGGGGGCCCAGTCAAGACTGTGGGGCTCTGGATTGACTGTCTGGTGCCATGGGAGCCAGAAGTTAGGAGCACTTTAGAGCCCTGGGAGCTGTCCAGCTGCCAGCCTGCCTGTACCACACGCTGCTCCCTCCAGGCGGTGCTGCGTCTTCCTAAGGCTTCTGTCTACAAGTGAGTTTCTCTGCTTCTGCCTGGGCCATTGGCTAATATGCCCTTCTGTAAAGCCTAGGGGCTCTGCACCAGGATTCAGCAAACAAATCTGTGTCTTTTAGGTGCAAGGATAAGTTTCCCAAAAGGACACTGTGGTAGCCCCAGTCCCATGAGCTCAGGCTAGGAAGGTTGTCCCATGGGGTAGGAAACATGACTATAAGACTCATGGGGTAGATATGAGGTTAAGAAGAAGGGGGTCAAGGGTAGACTGGGCATCTATTTAATAGGTGGGCTTTTTGTTTGTTTGTTTGTTTGACAGCTTTTAATAATCACAGATAACAGTTCCCAAAGTTTACACAATTTAAATTCATACAACTATCTAATCTTTTTACCTACATTCCTATCTCATGGTTTTGCAAAATATGATTTCACTTATCTCTTCCTTTTTCTGCTAATTAATAGTAATGTGGAGGCTGGGGTAGTAGCCTCAGTGATACAGCATTTACCTAGCATTTAAGGAACGTGTATTCAATACCCAGCGTGTACATATATAGATAGATAGGTAAGTACACATACACACACACATACACACACACGGTAGAAAGAACATTGTAAGATAAAAAAAAGTAAAATCTTAAATATACACTGGAATCAGTACTCTAACCTACAGCACAAAGTTATTAATTATAGCAATAAATATTTTTTATTAGCCTTTTGGCCTGATGTGGCTGTAACATCTATAATCCCAGGACTCTGAGAGGCTAAGGCAGGAGGCTTGAAATTTTTAGCCCACTCTGGGGAACTAGTGACACAATGAGACCCTGCCTTAAAACAAAAAATGAAAAGGACTTGGGGTGTATCTCAGTGTGAAGACCCTCAGTTCAAATTCCAGTATTACCATCACTAAAAAAAAAAAAAAAAAAAAAAAGTTTTGAGTGTACTTTAATTGTTTCCACTTTTTTTTTTCCAGACTGGCCTTGCACTTGTGTTGTAGCCCAAGCGGGCCTCGATCTCACTACGCTCCTCCTACCTCAGCCTCCCCAGTGCTAGGATTAAAGGCGTGCGCCACCACGCCTGGCTATTGTTTCCACATTTAGATCTAACATACAAATTCAAAATGGAAGAGATAATCAAAAGTATCATCCAGTTGCTTCTGACAGAAAGAAGTTTATATCCTGCACATAAGTTCTTAGGAAATATCACCAGGCAATCTTTGATGGCCCCCTTATGGGTAAAAAAAAAATTTAGAAAATTTATTTTCAGATCAGCATATTGTAGCATAATTCTTGAAGAAACTTTTACTTTAAATCAGTTTTATGGTAAGCCTAGAAAAGAACAGGACTAGGAGATGAACCTAGTGTTGACAAGAAGCTAGTGAGATAAAAAAAAGAGATATACTGTGGGATCACTTGTTTTTAAGAAATGAAACTCTAGATTTATGCAATGGTTTTTTTTTAAAAAAAAAAATCTCTCTAGGCACACTGTTCAGCAGCTATTTAGATCTTGTCTGAAGTTTTTAGTATGTTTCAATTAAAAGTAGTTTCCTTTGTTTTGAATTTTAGACCTATTTATTCATTTATTTAACAAATATTTTTGAGATAACATTATATGCTAAGTGTTTTTCAGGATACAAAGTTGAATGCCAAAATAACGTCACTTCAAGAAGAACATATAAGACACATTCCTAGAAGTTATATTAAAAGATACAGATTTACACTTGGCACTGCTGGTGGGAAGGTAAAATGATATAGCCAATGCGGAAAATAGTACAACAATTCTTCAAAAAAGTAACAATATGACCCAGAACTTGTACTTCTGGATAAATATCTCAAAATTTGAAACTAAAGCTGGGTGTAGTTTTGCACATCTGTAACCTTAGCACTCTGAGAGGGCTGAGGCAGGAGGATTGAAGCTTGAGCCCAGTCTGGTCAATTTACAACTTAGTAAGATTCTGTCTCAGAACAAAAAATTTAAAGAGGGCTGGGGATATAGTTCAGTGTGGAGGTTCTGGGTTCTATCTTAAGTAGTGCTGAAAAAATTATCAAAGCTAAAGCAGGAATACTTGGACATTTATACTCACAATAACCAAAGGTGAATGCCTCCCAAGTACAGTACAGATAAATAGGTAAACAAAATGTGTACATTCATGCAATAAAATATTATTTAGTCTTAAAAGGTCATTTCTGGGGTAATAGGGGTTAAATACAGGGTCTCCACACTAAGCTACATCTTCAACCCAATTTTATTTTATTTTTTATTTTTTTGGCAGCACCAGAGATTGAACCCACAGCCCCGCACCTATCAGACAGGTGCTTGAGTCACTGAGCCAAACTCCCGGCCCTGGTTTTTTGAGGTAGGGTTGCACTGTGTAGCTCAGGTTGGCCTTGCACTCGTGTTGTAGCCCAAGCTGGCCTCGAACTCACAACGCTCCTCCTACCTCAGCCTCCCGAGTGCTGGGATTAAAGGCGTGTGCCACCATGCCTGGCTTTCAACCCAATTTTAAATTTTTATCCTGAGACAGGGTCTCACTAAGTTGCTGAGTTACTCAGGACAGGCTCAAACTTGTGATTCTCCTGTCTCAACCTCACAGAGGGTTGGGATTTCAGGTGTGTGGATTACATCCAGATACAAAAAAAATTCTTTCCTTTTTTGGGGGTGTGTGTGTTGAGACAGAGTCTCACTGTGTAGCCAAGCCATTCTTGAACTCAGTGGCAATTCTCCTGCCTCAGCCTCCTGAGTGCTGTGATCACAGGCATGTGCTGACATGCCTGGCTTTAAAAAGAAAATTCTGGGAAAACAAATTGCAACACATGCTACAACATGGGTAAACTTTAAAGTGAAATAATCAGTCACAAGAGGACAGATACTCCATAATTCCACTTATCTAAGTCCCTGGGGAAGTCAAATTCACAAGGACCAAAGATAGAATGGTGGTTGTCAGGGGTTTGAAGGAGGAGGGATTAGGGAGTTAGTGTTTAATGGGCACAGGACTTCAGGGTGGGATGGTGAAAAAGTTTTGGAGATGGATAATAGTAATGGTTGCACAACTGAATGTAGGTGATTCCACTGAATTGTACTCTTAAAATGGTAAATTTTATGTTATGTATATTTTAACCATTATTTTCTTTAAAAAAATGTGCAGTTACAAGAATTTAAATTATGTGGGGACCCAAAGAGGGAGTGTTTACTCCATTTTGGGGCTAACAAAGACTTCCTTGAGGGGACACTTGGGCCCACCAGGCAGCATGCCTAGTAGAAAGGCTCAGATATCTGGGGTCTCCTCCCTGCTCTGTCATTTAGTAATGGTTTGGTCTTGGACAGGTGATCTAAGTCCTTCAAAGTCAGTGCAGCATCAGGTTTAGTCATGAGGATGCTGAAGCAGATGCCTTGTTCAGATCGTGATTCACTTACCAGCCAGGAAAACTTATTGGACATCTTTAGTTCTTGGTTTCTGCAACTATTAATTAGGAGGTTAATGCCCACCTGCTGTGAAGGTTTAATTAGATGCAATATGGGAATTGACAAATTGAGTGTTTCTTAAGTGTCAGTACTTTTATTTTCTGAACTTTATTTATACAATAAGTTTACTGTTACTTGGCTTTAAATTTGAGTCATTTAGAGGACAGATTTAGGCTGCATGCGGAGGAGTTTCATATAGAGGTCGATAGCACTACTATCGATGGGTAAGGTTTGGGGATGACTCATTGGAGGGAAAACCACATGAGGAAAGTACAGGAAATGGGAGGGTGTGGTTGGGGTTGATTATAACGTGGGGGATTATGGAAAAATAAAACTGGAGAGATAGACCTGGGTTGGTTCACTGGGAACCTTAAAGGCTCTGCTAAGAAATACACTGCAGAGGTAGACACCATGGAATACAAGTGGGAATGAGCAAGCAGGGACCATGACATGGTTTGATTTGGCAATGCCAATTAAATTTGGAGAGTGTGTTAGGCTAGCTTCAACATGGTCCCTTGTAAGCCCCACCTCCTCATATTCATGTTCTAAGTCCTTCTTCCCCAGTGTGAACTGGATCTAGTGACTTAGCTGAGAAATGGATCTTCTCCCACGTGTGCCTTCACTGTAGTCTTGTTCAAGACTTTAAGCCCGAGGCATCCAGCTATGCCGAGTCCAGGTTCCCAACATACAGAAATGGTGAGATAATAGCTAGCTATTTTAAGCCAACAAGTTTTGGATAAGTTCTTTTACAGCAACAGAGAACTCACACAGAGAGGAATATGACCTGTTTGAAGCCCGGTAGGTTATAAGAATGAGATCCAGTTCTGGATGCTGCTAGTACTCTGAGGGTGGACCAGGAGCTGGTATCACGCCTCACGACAGGGTAGGGTGAAAGGGTAGGAAGAGAAAAAAAGAGAAGAGATAGCAAAGTTAAGAGAAGAAGACAGAGGACAAGGGAAAAGGAGGGGAAGGAATACAGAAAAAAATGGAAGAGAGATTAAAAAAAAAAAGAGTGCCAGCCAGGTGAATCAAAAATTCTAGGCCAAGTCGGACAACTTAGTAAGAGCCCTTCAGACAGACAGAGAGAGAGATACAGACAGACAGACAGACAGAGACAGAGAGACAGAGACAGAGAGAAAAAGAAAGAAAGAGAGAGAAAGAGTTTGAGAATGAAGTACTACACATAGGAATCTGAAGAATTGGGAAAACGAGAGACCTACCTTTTATAATGCAGTCAAAATACTGTATCCATTATTATACTTGTTTTTACAATAACTCATTGTGGTGGGTCTAATTATTATTATTGCCATTTATAAATGAGAAAGCTAGCCGGGCGTGGTGGCGCACGCCTTTAATCCCAGCACTCGGGAGGCTGAGGTAGGCGGAGCGTTGTGAGTTCGAGGCCGGCCTGGGCTACAACGCGAGCGCAAGCCTGGCCTGAGCTGCATAGTGCGACCCTGCTTCAAAAAACCAGGGCCAGGAGTTTGGCTCAGCAGCTTAAGTGCCTGTCTGGCAGGCTCGAGGCTGTGAGTTCAATCCCCGGTGCCGCAAAAAAAAAAAAAAATAAAATAAAATAAATGAGAAAGCTGAGTTGTTAAATAACCTGGCCAAGGCCAAGTGGCTGGTCAGCGGGGGAGAAAGGGTTCTAACCCATATCTGACTGAGTCCAAATCCAGAGCTCTTAACTCCAGTCTACAGCGCCTAAGCTGTACTCTTTCTTTCTGAGACACAGGCTGGCGTCTAACCAGGGTTGAGTTTACTCATACATCCTGTAAATACGTACACAGCACTGGCTTATATAAGATGGAATTTTATTCCTTTCTTAGCAAGAGATGTCCAGAGGAAGCAATCAAGGGCCGGTACCATCCTGTGGATGGTGGCTTCATGGTGCTATCTGGGGTGCACAGTTTTTAGGATTCTGCCTCACTATTCCTTGCACAGCCTCTATTCCCATGGTCCTACGCGAGTCCTGGAGCTCCGGTCATCAACTTATGCTAGGAAGGGTGGTTAGGGAGGGAGAATCCCTCTTAATCAAACGAATTCCCATTAAGTAGGCTTCTTAGACATTCTGCATAATACTTCCATGTATCTCTCAAAGGCCAGAACTCCATCTCATCGTTAAACCTCAAGGAGGGCAGAGAGAAGTTATTAGTCTTAAACTGAAAGGCATGTAGTTAAGAACCAAGCTTGTAGGCTTAGGCAGGAGGATTGCAAATTCATAGGCCAGCCTGGGCAACTAAACAGGAACCTGTTTCAAAATAAAAAATAAAAAAGTCTAGGGATAAGATCAGTGGTACAGCCACAAGGCCCTGGGTTCAATCTCCAGTTCAAAAAAAAATTGATTCCTGATATCATGGATGTTGGAGGAGGCAATCAACTGTGTCTACCACAGTTGCTCTATGTATTTTATCTTCTCCCCTGCCCCTTTGATCTCCTAGTGAACTGGTAATAAAATTTAGAAGTGAACTACCTGGAATTAGTGTTAGACCAGTTAAGGATATGGTGCTCAACGGGACTATTTCATTTCAGATTCTAGTGACAAGTTCAGGGCTCCCCAAGCCGTCTCTCTCTCTGATCAACTGGCTACTAATTTGGATGCTCCTGTGCCCCCTTGGGTTCAACAATTTGCTTGAAAGACCCCAAGCTTAGCAAACCACTAAATTTAGTATTGGAGCATTATTATAAAGGATATACATCAGGATCAGTCAAATGAAGCGATCAAGGGCAAGGTCTGTGAAAGTCGTGAGTGCAGATCTTCAATGCTTATCCCCTGCTGTATAGGGCTCATCAACTGACAGATTTATGTATTTGCCAACCAGGAAGCATCCCGGTTTTGGTACTCAGAGTTTTTCTTAGGGTTTTGTTATTTAGGTCTTGTCAATTGAAGCCAATTTCTAGCTCCTTTCTTCTGGAAGGTGGAGGCTCAAAACCCTAACCTTTCAACACAAGGTTGGTCTTTCTGGTGATCAGCTGCTGTCCTGTGTTACCTCTCTAGCATAAAGTCAGGTGTGATCCAAGGGTTCATGAATAATAAAGAATTTCTATCACTTGGTAAATACCAAGAGTTTTAGATGTTGCCTATTGGTTCCTCCCAGGAGCCCAATACACACAACAGATTCAAAAATTGCGGGTGGGTGGGACAGATTTTGCTATGTTGCTATGCCTTGAACTTGCCATGCTCCTGCCTCAGGCTCCAGAGCAGCTGGGATTACAGGCATGTGTTACCATGCCTGGATAAACAAAACAAACAAGTAGACAAAATCCTTTTTTTTTTTTTTTTTTTTTTTTGAGAAAGGGTCTTTCTATGTTGCTAAGGTTGGCCTTGAACTCCTGGTCCCAAGTGATTCCTCTGCCTTAACCTTGTAAGTAACTGGAAATAATGGGAATACATTGCCAAGCCCTGATCAATTTTTTTTCCCTTTAATCATACAACGTAGTCCCACCTGTAGTAACTGCTACTATGTTTCAGGCATTGTGCTATGTTATTCCATCTATCCATCCATCCATACATACATACATTCACCCATCCATCCATACATTCACCCATCCTTCTGTCCATCCTTCCTTCCTTTAAGTGTTTATAGTGCTATATCAGCTATGCTGCAAGTAATAGAAAACTCTACTAACAGTGTTTTTAAAACTGGAACTGAATTTACAAAATTAGAAATCCAGGGGTAGGCAACTGCTGGTTTGGTTCCAATATTCATCAATGCCTGTGAAACCTAGGGTCTTGCTCTTTCTGCCCCATGTATCATGTTTATTTCTGTTTTTAACAAATGTTTTATTATAGGCTATTTACCAAAAAATGAGAAGCTAGCACAAGATTCTTCAATACCCAAACCTTATTTCCCCTATTATTAACATCTTACACTAATATAGTACATTTGTTAAAATTAATGAACCAACAGTGATGTGATATTACTAACTGAAGTCCACACTTCACTGAAGCTTCCTTAGTTTTTTTGTTTTTTCTTAGATTTTGCTACATGTCTTTTTTATGTTCCAGAATCCAATCCAGGATACAAGGTTACACCTGGTCGTTAGGTGCCCTTAGGTTCTCAGTCATGCCAGGTTTTCCGACATTCCTGACAATTTGAAGGAATACTGGGAAGATATTTTGCAGAATGTCTTCCAGTTGGGATTTGTCTAATGTTTTTTCTCATGATTAGACTGTGGTTATGAGTTTTGAGAGGGAGACCACAGAGATAAACCATCAAACCATGTAGATTTCTTTCTTTCTTTCTTTCTTTTTGCAGCACCGGGGCTTGAACTCATAACCTCGCGCCTGCCAGACAGGCGCTTAAGTCACTGAACCAAACTCCCAGCCCTGGTTTTTTGAGGCAGGGTCACACTATGTAGCTCAGGCCGGCCTTGTATTCGCGTTGTAGCCCAAGCCAATCTCGAACACCCAACGCTCCTTCTACCTCAGCCTCCCAAGTGCTAGGATTAAAGGCGTGCGCCACTACGCCTGGCTGGATTTCATTTTCATACAGTCATTTCACTAACACAAGAATGCTATTTTGCCTACTCCAGCATCGGGATCATTCAAAGATGGAAAGAGTAGAAGATGGAATGAGAGAAGAGCCATAATAGCTATTCCTTTTTCTCCTTCTTCTGTTCCCTTTTTAAATATTAAATCTGCAAAGTCATCCCTCCTTCTGACAGGGGTCAGGATGTTCATACTTGTCTTAGACATTGCCTGAGCGCGCCGCCATCAGAATAAAATCAGGCATCACGGAAAAAGGTGGGCCAGTAGATGACAGGCAAGCAACTGACAGTGTTGGCCCCAGGGCCTACTGTGTATGTGACAGTGCTTCATTAGGTGCCACAAGGAATCAAAGGACATAAGAGATGGGTGCGCTCTCTCTCTCAACTTTACAGAAATTATGTATTGCAACAAACATTGTCTTTTAAGGATTGCATTGTGAAAAGGTGTACCGTTTGTCACTGACCCTTTGATTACTCAAGCAAATCTATCTTTAGAAGTTGATCATTTATCACATCACATGTGTTATGGACTGTAAAGACCAGTCCTAAAGTGTCATTCCTAGAGCAATGGGACAATGATTTGTTTGGAAAATAAGCACAGAGTCAGTTTCCCTAATGTGGCAACTTTGTGTAACACTTCCTTAGACCTCTAAGTTTATTTTTATCTAAAACAGTGGTGCTAAAATCACATCCAAAAGTACCCTTCCCTTAACAAGCTTGTGAACCACATGAGAAAACGAACAGGTGGATTAAGAGCAAACAACACAGGGCTACCTAGTCTGGTGCTAAGTTAGTTACTACAGGCAATATACTCCAGGGAGTTCAACTCTGAAGATTAGTGAAGACAGGCATGGCAAAAAAACTTCGGAAATGTCGGGTCCTAGGCGGCCCCTCTGTTTTTGGTCTTCATTTCTTTCCTTTTCTGTCAAGAGACATAATAGAGTTGTTTAATCTCATTTTATTAAACACCCAGTTACTTTTTTTTTTTTTCTGATTTTCAGTGAATCTGTTAAGGCTATGTGATTATACTTATAATTTTAATTAAGTAACTTTTTTGCATAGTGTTTTATACAACAGTTTTTGCAACTTCAAAGATTAAAATTTGAGTTCAAATTCTGGTACTTACTGGTTTTCTGATCTTGTGAAAGTTCTTTATCTTCTCTCCTTCTATTCCTTGTGTAATAATAATTCCGACCAGGTAGGGCTGTTGTGAGGCTCTAATAAGATGAAGCAAAGGGAGCATAGACCAGTGTCCCACCTTAGGAAACTGCTTGATAATGGCATCTGCTGTGATAATTGCCAGTTGATGATAGACATGATGGCGATGTTCACATGAATGCATGGAAAGGGATGGCTGTGAAGCAGCTCCTGCTTAGGCTTCACCACTTTGTCACCGTTAACTTTACAAGAATGTCCACTCACTAAAAGAAATTTTCCTTGACTTTTTAATAATCATTGCCTTAGAAAGATCGAAAATGGATTCAGGTACTTAGGAAGGTTCTATTCTATTATCTTTGAAGGCGCCAACCGTGTAACTCAGATTGCTGAGTGGAGATAAGGCAATATCCAATATGAGAAACTGGCACAAGCACAAGAGATCTTGGAGCATCTGCAATTAGTTGACACTGTTTATTGGGGGCTTGGAAACCAATCTAAAAGAATTTATGCTTTAAATCAATGGTAGTTGTCAATGAGCCTGTGAGGGAATTCTTGCTAGGACCCTCTGGCTTTCACGGCAACTCATATTTATAGCAAAAGAGAAGTCTCTCAAGCAGAAGGCCAATCTGATCCAATCACTTAGTGCAGAATTATGATATCAAATTTGCACACGACCAAATGACCATGGGTTTAGAGGTATGTGCTGTAACCTAGCTACAGATGTTAGACATTTAACAAGTTTGTTTTATCCCTAATTGCTGGCATTTGCTTAAGTATTTTCTGAATTCTAATTTATGCTTTTACACTCTTTTGTTTACATAGCCCATAGTTCCCAATTGCCTTTATTTGCTTAAGTGTTTCTTTAATTTTATTTACATTTTTATATATATCTTGCTTTGCTTAGATAACTCATTGTTTGCAGTGGGCTACAAATAACCATAAATCCTCGTTGCTAATTAGGCTCATCCTCGTGACTGATTAGTCAAGATTATGAACCTAGGAGAAGGGCAGGAAGGAAACCTACTCATGAGTCACAGGATCATTGAATTTTAGAGCTTGAAGAAATCTTAAGAGTTCAAAGCATCTTTCAGATAGAATTCTGTGGTTTTACATCTTTATCACTGGAAAATTATGAAAGCATGTCTGCTTGTTTTTGTTCCTTTATGCAAAAATGGATAAGGACTTGGTGACGAGCTTTGAAAATCAAGAAAAGAATAAAAAAGAAAACCCGATCAATGATGATTATATGTAACTCATCATGAGGGCTTGAAGAATAAAAAATTTGGCACTTAAATGGGCTATAGAAGAGCAGGGAATATTAATGAACACAAAGGAGGTTCTTCTTTGGAGGGAAGTAAGCAGAGTGGATTGTTTGGAACTCCCTCCTCAGCAGCTGTGCAGTTGGTAAGGATTTTAGCTTGCCTAACTGTAAGCTTGGCTATTAGCTTTGCAGTGGGGAGTATTTAAAAGTACACACAACATACGAAGGAAAGAACCTGGAACTGAGTAGCCTGCTTCATTCCAAGAATCCATCTGGCATTTAAAGAACTGCTTGTCCTACATTAAACCCTGCAGAGTAAGAGCTATTTTTCATACCCTAACACCCTTATTTTGGGTTTCAGGTGAGACAGCCTATTGAGTTTAGGGAAGGAACAAGGAGTCTTCTATGAAACAACTAACGGAAGGATTTATTTAGGACGAATGAGCCTGAAGTGTGGAAATCATGTGGAAGCCTCCAGTTGGAAAATCAGTTTAAGAGCAAGCTCATGTCTTCACAGGAGGTGGAAGTCTGGATTCCAAAACAATTTGAGACTTCAGTCATTTGGAAATAGCATAATGGACGAAAGGATGTTATAAATGTACAAAGCTGTGGTCGCAGTCATTCATATTAAATGACTCATAGTGATGATGTAAGTTGAAAAATGAAATCCAATCTATTCCTAAACAAATATATCTTTGAACTAAAGATCTCGTTTAAGCAGCCTCTGTATATTTTGAAGGCATCTAAAAACAAAGGCTGCCACAGAGTAGTCCCTGGATTACCAGGAGTTACAGCGCGTGTAAAGAAGTGTGTTAGCCTAGAAATAAGTCCTGGTTTTCAGGCACCGTAATCTCTTCCTTCCCGGCCCAGTTCCCTAGGTCACATTTTCTTATATTCCTCTTTCAGGAAAAGTGTACAGCACTCAGATGCGCTCAGCTCAGTCTTCAAGCAAGGGAGACAACAGGGTTCCACTTTTAACTGGTCACCCTTTGAGGGACCGCGCGAGGCTCCAGCGCCCGCGCCGACTTCAAGCATCGCCCACTCGGTTACTATGGCGACCGGGGGACGGGCGGGACCGCCATCCACTCTGTCCCCGCCTCTACCCAGGGGCCTTTCGAATGCTCCAATTGGGACAGGCCTTTCTTGCCTCTGTCCCGCCCCATTTCGCTCCGAGGGCGATGCGATTGGCCCGGGACGCACGGTTTGGTGCCCAGAGGGTACCACCTCTTGACGGGAAGAGCGGGAAAGTGTACCAGGCGCAGTCCGAGATGTAAGGCTCACAGGCGCTGAGGGGGCGCACACGGCTGGCTTTGGTGCGAGTTGCTCCCCCTATCCCATACATGACCCCTGCACCCATAAGCGCTAACAGTTGAGGGCAGGAGCCAGGGTGTCGACGCAACGACTAACTGGGGCGGTCCACCACAAGAGGCCCTGACGCGACCCAAACAGGATCCCGGGGCACTCCTGCTTCAGGCTCCGAGGCCGGAGATGGGCGGGCCGAGCTTCAGGGGCGGTGCCAGCGGCGGCGGCGGGAGGCGCAGGGCCCAATGAACCAGCGCACCGCCCCCGGGGGCGGGGCCATCGGAGCGCTCCCCCCGCCTCCTCGCTCGCCCCCGCCCCTCCCTTCGGGCGCCCGGGCCGCAGTGAGTGAGTGGCACTGGCAGCCTGTCAATCCCTCAGCCGAGCGGCCTTCGAGCCCGGTCCGCGGCGGCTGCTGGCTGGGTGCGCGGCTCCGGCAGTGGCGGCGGCGACTTCTCTCGCCCCGTCCATCTGCTGTCCGCCGGGCGCGCGGCCCGCCGGAGCCCTCCTTCAGGCTCCGTGCCCCTGCCGCGCCGGCCTGCCCGCTCCCAAACTTTCCTCTCTCGCCCCCTCGCCCCCCGCGGCCCGCCCGCCGGCCTCCTGCTTCGCCGCCGCCCGCCGCCGCCGCTCCTCTCCCGGGGGCCGCCGGGGCTCGGATCCCGCCCGGCCGAGGCGGCGGCGGCGGCGGCGGCGGCCAAGGGAGGGGAGAGTGCGGGCCGGCGCGGGGGGCGGCGGTGTCCCGGCAACTCGGCCGGTGCTGAGGAGCAACTTGCGCGGGGCCGCTCGGCGGGGCGTGCGGCGGCCGCGTGAGGGCAGCGGGCGCCACCGTCTCCGCCTCCGCCGCGGAGCCCGGCGCTTCCGCCTGCCGCTTCTCCTCAGCCTCGGCGGCGGCGGAAGCCAGAGCCGGCGCCGGTCCGCACAGCCTGAGCCGCGGGCCCCGCCGGCCGGGCCGCCCCCTCCTCGCGCGGGCGGGGAGCGCGCGGCCGCCTCCCCCTCCCCCTCCCCCTCTTTCTTCTCCTCCCTCGTCTCCACCGCCGCCGCCGCCTCAGCCTTCGCCGCCTCAGCCGCCGTCGCCGCCGCCCGCTCCCGCCCGCGCGCGGCGGGATGGACGATCAATCCAGGATGCTGCAGACTCTGGCCGGGGTGAACCTGGCCGGCCACTCGGTGCAGGGGGGCATGGCCCTGCCGCCTCCCCCGCACGGCCACGAAGGGGCGGACGGCGACGGCAGGAAGCAGGACATCGGCGACATCCTCCACCAGATCATGACCATCACCGACCAGAGCCTGGACGAGGCGCAAGCAAAGTTGGTGTCGTCTCATTAAGCATCTTTTGTGTGTGTGCGGGAACCGGCCCCGCGGCCGAGTCGCGGTCCCGGTGGCGCCCGGGGCAGGGGCCTCAGCTCGGGTGGGAACTTTCTCCGGCGCCGGCCGGGCCTGGGGACCCCCGCGGCGCCCCGGGACACGGGCGGCACTCGGCAAAGTTGCTCCCGGGCCAGGACCGACTCGGCGGCGCGCAGGCTCGCGGTCCCGCGTCTCTCATGTCCCCGCGTCCGCCCCTCCCGCGGATTTAAACCTCCCGCCGGACCCCCGCGCGCGCCGCCGCCCCGCCAGGCCCGACCGCGCAGCAGGGACGCACAACTTTCTGTGGGCCGCGATCGCCGCGCCAGCTGCCCTGACCGCGGGACGACCCCGCGGCGCGTGCGGGCGGCAGCCGCGGTCCGGCCCAGCACTGGCCGAGGGGCGGTTCCGGACGGGCCCGGCGCGGGCGGCCAAGTTCTCGGGGAAGGAGGCCGCCTGGCAAAGTTTGCCGAGCTGTCACCCGCTCGCCGGCCGCCGCCGGCCGCCCGCGCTCGCTCTCCAGCAGAGGGGGACGAGGTAGCCCCTCCGCGCCCATCCGTGCCCGGGGATAGTTGCCGCGGGTCCCCTGGAAGGAGGGCCCCGCGTGGGTTCATGCCTGCGGTCGCCGAGGTCGCTGCCTGCCGGGCAGATGGGTCGCGCCGAGTCCAGGCTGGCGCTATCGCCGCGGGAGCTTACCGGCTGTGGAGAACTAGTCAACTTGAGTTTTTGTTGACTTCTCATGATTCAAAGAAGCGTTCCAAAATAGGGGTCCGGGATTAAATCTTGGGTCTAACTTAAAGGAAGGCGCCATATTATTCTATAGGTGATGCTAATACCTTTGTGTTTTGGTGTTTGTTTTTTAGGAAACATGCCCTGAACTGTCACAGAATGAAACCCGCGCTCTTCAGCGTCCTGTGTGAAATCAAAGAGAAAACAGGTAAGATGCTGCGCCCCGCAGTGGGCCTGTAGACCCGTGAGTTGGGCTTGGAGCTACTCCTTCGACTCTCCAGTTGAGAGCTGCTGCTTTTGGGCACCGCCATCTTTGATCATTCTCTCCTTCCCACCTCCTGATCCTGAGAAAAAAACTGTAATAAATCTGGAGTCGATTTCTCAATTTCGCTCCTGGTGCAAAATGAAGTGTAGGTGTGGACGAGGCCTGGTCGCCGCCCCTACAAGGCCGTCTCTGGCTGCAGGGATGGAGGGGGGCTCCGGAGCGCCAGCAGCCCTGTCCCCTCTTCTTTTGCCTTGTTTGTGTCAGTTTTTAAAAGGAGCAGCGGGAGACTGGATGCCTAGGACAAGTCTCCCGGAGAAGCATCGCCTGAACTTTGTTTTTCTAAGCCTTAAGCTTCTTCTCTACTGATGGAAGAGTAGGTGCAATTGAACAGACTTCAGTAGGATGTGTTCCAGGAAGACTACTTCTGGTAATCCAGGAAGGGTAATGATGTGTTTAGGCATATATAATGTATTACATCTATTAATACTTGCGTTAAATTTTATATCTTGAAGTCATTACACTTGTAATTATGCTTAGTATATAAAGTAGAAAAGGGTTCACAAATACAATTTTGAAGTTCAAGGCAGGGGATATATGACAAGGCAGGTTTTGGAATGAAAACTACCAGTACATATTAGGCAAATTTTTGCAGTTCATTTCAATTTAACTTTTTCGCCAGACTTTTTCAATTGAAGATACTTTAGTCTTAAGGTGATGGTAAGGCTCAAGTGGAAGTAGAGATTTCATTGAAATGTTAGTTTGTATTTGACATTATCTTCCCTGTATATGAAAACAAGTGCATTAAAAAAGCTTTACTGTTGGTTTTTTTTCTTTCTTGTGTTGGGTATGTGGTAATTTAAGTTGCCTTTTTTTTTTTTTAACAGATTTTTTACTCTGTAATTCTAGTCCTTTCCTAAAAGTAATCCAGAAAAGATTATGGATTATTGCTATTGAATATATATGCTGAAACTTAAACAGCAAATATTAAGAGAAGGCTAGAGTACTTTTTGTGCTTTCATTCACACACTGTGGATGATGTCTTAATATTAAGTGATTCTTTTTAAGACGTATTTTACATTTGGGAACATACAGTCATTGAAAATTACTAATAACTTATTCTGTGTTGATTTTTAGCTAACTTTAGAATGTATTGCAATTTAAAATGGTAGATGATTTTTATCTGACTATAAAATAAGATATCCAGCATAACATCTTGAAGATTCTTAGTTGAGAAGCCTAAAAGTGGGTAACTTTCATTTAATGATGTTGCTTAACGGCCAGGGGTTTTGTTGCTATCAGGACTCCACTTCGGTTTCTGCTGACAGCTAAGCACTGGGGTATTGACTACGTTGTGAATATTAAGATTGATTCAACTTTATACAGCACTGTATTACTAGGGAGAGGGGAATGATACCCCTTCCTTCTTGTCCCCTGTCATGATTTGCATTTTTCCCCCCCTTTTTTTAAAGTTTTGGCCTAGTAAGCTTGAGAACCAAACTGACTTTTCATGTTTAGACATTTAGGCAGCAGCCAGAATTCAATTAAGAAGTATAAGTCCTCCAGTAGTTTATTTGCACAGGACTTAAACCATTCTGAAAGGAAAGTAATAGTCAACCACATGTCAAAAGGTGAGTTACAAAACAGAAGCAATCCTTTCAGGGTCTGGGATTACTAGTAGAGAGATCTGTGGTAGAGGTGTTGCTATTTAAGAAGCAAGGGGTAACTGACAAAAGAAATTTTTCTGTTTTGAAAATTGTTACTGGAGCTTTCAGTGATAACTTGTAAATTAGATCCTCTTTTTGTGCTTTGGCTAATGGATCCAAGTTTGTGCGAAATGTTACCTCTTTTGTAAAAAGCCAACAGCCGACAAAGAGTAAAGCCTCTGTCTGGGCAGAAGCATCTTCCTGCCAGCCTCTCTAAGCTAGAGAGGGACAGGATTTAAGTACTGAGTGATTGATGGGGGTGAAGCTCTTTCTCTCCTCGTCTTTTTCCCGTGACTATCCTATCCATAGCTCCACCTCATCCTCCAAAACTAGTTTTAAAAGGAGATAGACTGGCCAGGCTCAGAGCCCTCAGTTTGAAATAAAACAGCTGGGCAGATGTTAGTGCCACCAAAGCAGAGAAATTCAGCAGCAAATTCCAGTGCCTACCCCTCATCTGCTTCCTTAGTCATGCTTCAGAAATACCACAGTTTCAGAGAAAATAAGCATTGCAGCATATATGTATCTGATGTAATACCTTTTCTTTAAATCATTTTTTGTAATCTTATCACTATAATAGCCAAAGAATAATTCTTTATAATTTGGGGAAAGTTTAGTCATTTGTGAATAGAAATCAGGAACATTATGTGATGACTCTATCCTGAATAATGGAGAGTTAGGGAGTTGATAAGTCTGGGGCGGGGTAAGACTGTCACTTCAGTGGATAATGTCATTTCCTATGTGCTTTTCTTCCAAAATAAGACAAAATAATTTTAAAAATTCCATGTATTTGTAGATCTGCTAGTAGATTTTGAGGTTTGAATATTGCCAGTTCTGATGCACACGAAGGGTTTAGTTTGGAAAACATTTTTTCTTCCCTACTAAATATGAAAAGATATTTTTCGCTTCTGACAGATAAATGAGTAATCTACCACAAATATATTATTTTCTTGTTCAGAGCTAAGGAAAGTATTCTTTTATTATAAGAAACTTGCTTTCTTTTGAAAATATATTCTGTAAAATTTAGCACACAGCTGTTTTTGGGCAGAAACATCTAATTGTAGAATTGTGACATATGCTTTTTTGAAAACAACCGAGGAGTTATAGGGGGTTAAAGTTAAGGTTATGTGTCCATTTTAGACTAAGTAAGCCATCAGTGATGCTGTGTTAAAGTTTTTCCCATTTTTCTTGTAAAGCCATATTTTATCCTTTTTTATTAAATGTCCTTGATGTCATGAAGTCTGGTATTTTGATTATCAAAGTACTTTCCTTTGTGAAATACTCCATTCTCACAAATCTACCTTCTTTCCAAAGCCCTTAATTACCAGAGTTTGTATGGAAAAAATTTTTAAGGAATAAATAATTTATTTTTTAAAATGAAAATGTAATATTTTAATATGTAATCTGAATCATAGTTTTGTTGAAAAAAGATGTATTTAAAAAATATCACAACCTTTTCCTTTTTAAAGATAGGTTAAAATACTCATGTTGATAGCTGCCAACCAAACTCTGATTTATTGCTACCACAAACCCTAAATAGCATTCATTTACTAGTAATGTCTAATGGCAGACATGATGGTTTGCCAGATTTGTAGCCTTTGTGAGGCTTATAAGCAGGACCGACTTGGGAAGATCATAAAACTTAATGAACTTCTCTACTGCAGGAGGTGTCCGCAGGGGAAGAGAAGGCCTGCCTGCGTGGCTGGTTGGGCTGGTTGAAGTATTTTTTATGTTTAAGGAAAAAAAGAAAATTACTATTAAAATGGATTAACTTTTAGAGGAATCCTCCCTAGAAAGAGTCATAAGAATTTTAGTAACAAAGCTAAGTCAAGAATGTAGCTTACAAGTGAGTTTTTATGCGTATTTGGTATATGATGTGAGATTAAACCTTTGTTGCTGTGTGACTAGCTTTCAGAGGGACAGGCCAATACTCTCAGTCTGACTCTACAGTATTTAATTCTGTCCCTACAGTTTTAGGGAGTCACTGGAGTATTCTTTTTTTGGTCATTTTTTTATTTAAGCCTTCCATGTAAAAATTGGTTACATTTTTCTTTGTACTGTGCTATGTAATTCTTTTAATTCTCAATGTATAAAAACCAAATCTATCAAGTAAAAATTTAGCAAGAAAAATGAAAATTATTATATATGAGTCTAAATGTTACTGTATTTATTGCATTTTCTAGGTTGATGTTGCACTATGTCCAATATAATTATTCTTTGTTCCAAAATTTTGAAAATGCCACATTCTATACATGATACATTTTTCCACTTTAATGAGCCTAGTTTCTAGTTTTAAAGAACTTTATTATGGACAACTTCTAAAATAAATACAGGTAGGAAAAAAAAAGATTTTTGAACCCTACCACAGGAACTTACTGCTCACCTTCAACAATAGCAACAATTGGTTAATCTTCTTTCCCCCTGTTCCTCCTATCTTTAGAATTATTTGGAAGCAACTTTTAAGGATCTTTAATGTTTCAAAATTTATATTAATTTTAGACTGACATTGTGAGCTGTTTACTTTGGGAATAGTTAAAAAATATAGTTTATCTTGAAAGTGTCATAAATTATATTGCTTTATCAATATATTTTCCTTAAAGCAATTTAAGGATGTCAATTTTTAAAAAAATTTTTTATGGATTTATATAGCTTACTGGAGCTTTTGTAGGTTTTGAAGCACGATGTTTTTCTTTTCTCCTCCACTGCCATCCTTGAAAAATAATACATATATTCTGTTCATAGAAACCATGGAAAAAGTGTCATTGCCAGTCTGGTTTAAACCTTCATGATAAAAGTATCACAGAGATGTTATCTTTAAAATGTAGGGCTGTTTTTTCAACCTGTTCCTTTTTTATTTTTTCCCAATAGAAAGATACTGAACTTGTCAATACTAACTTGATCTGTATAAATAATTCTTTTGTGCCTGTTTTTTAGTGAGCCTCATTTCATTACAGATTTGTATAATTTTGGTACTTTGGAATTTTACTATTTTACTAATTTATATAACTTTATTGTGAATGGGCAATCTATTAATGCAAAAGTAGTCCCATCTTCCCCCATAGAACACAGGTTCAGAGCTTTTATAAAATATACCTGTGTAAATTTTTCATACTATCATACTTTGCTTTTCATTTAATTTCATTTGTATTTCAATTTATAAGCTGAGAGGTTACTTCCTAGGCAAGAGTTAAATTAACGACTTATTTGATTTATTATATTTTATTTAGTAGTATATGGTGGCATTATATAGGATGAAATTACATTATATGAATGAGACTATAAAACTTGAAACTACTTTTCACAAACCACACCCATGTATCACTTTATTTTATACTCATACAGGAGGTGTCTATTTAGAATATAACAGCAGTACTAATACAAGTTAAATAGGAGCTTAGACCATTTTTATTCATTCCTGTATATTTAAACATCTTTATACATTTATTATTTCAATATTGACACTATGAGAATAATGTTTTATTTGTTTTCTCAGCAGGGTTGTGTTTTAGTCATTTATCATGTATCAGCATGATTTAGGTAGTAACTGACTGAAAGTTTACACATTCACCCTCCCGTGTTGACCTTTTCAAGCATTTGTTCTACTTTAGTAGGTCATTTGAGTCTGTAAGTTGAAGAGTAAACAATTTACATCACTGTGTAGTATAAATTGGTCAAAGTTTTTCAGACCAGGCTATCATAAATTTTTTACAAAGTTATAGAAATTTATCATAGAAACAAATTGCTATCACAGGTAGGTGATAGTGTTATATTTAGTAAATGAATTAAGAAGTAATGCTTGAATGAGCCACTGAAAAAATATACCATCTTTTTGTGCCTTCAGACACAGAACGTATTAGAAAATACATTTCATTAATATTCAAAACTTGATTTTAATGATCCGCTTTGTAAGCGAAATTGTAACCCAGATCCTGTAATTATTTTTTCAAAGATATTTCATAAATGTAGTATGTTGTAGTTTTTAGTGCTAAGTGTAGTTTACTTTGGCACTAACTTTGTGTGTAGCAAAAGAAATTGATATGATAGAATGTGTTGCATTGGCCTAGCAGTTTCTTTGGACTGACTTTAGATCTGCTTGATAGAACTGATTAGTATTGAAAATCACTAAAGTAATTAGGATAAAAATAATTGTTTAAAGTTTTGTAGTTGTTTTCTTTCAAGTTAAGTTCCCTAAAAATGTTAAGCTGTTTTGAACAATAACCCTTTTTGTGTTATCATATTAATGAGGACTTGCTATACAATGTAATCCTTTTAATGCTGATGATTCTTCACAATGTTGAAACCATTATTTGAGAGACTCAGCATATGTTAGGGGCAAATGATTTTTTTTTTTTTGGTTTTGTTTTATATGATATATCAGCTTTCAGAGCTTATTTCTTAGGCATCAGCGTCCAGCAGGTGGCTTTTTACATTAAAAAATTCATAAATTTTAAAATCTCATAAAATTTTATTTCAAATTCAAATTAACTGATAGAGAATGTCAACATTTCCACTGTCTGTATATTAACATTTATAATAGAACAAATGGCTGCATATAGAAATTATCTGCAACATAATCTAAATTAAGATTCTAAACAGGCATTACAGATGCTGGTAACTTTGGCAATTATCATTTTGTTTGGTGAACAGTAGTAAAACAGTGTGCGGTAAAAGTGTTTAGAGAGAGAGGATAAATAAATTGAACAGTTTTGCAATGCAAAGTGGTTTGTGGTGTTTTTGAGGATTTCTTGGCTCTCTCTTAACTGCTATTGTGAGCCTGGAGCAGATTTCCCCATTGCTAATGCCCTAGAAGTATTAATTCACTTTGATATGCTAATTAGAGGGCATTATGCAAGAAATGAGATTAAGTGGCAGCATGAAGCCATTTGCCTGTCAGTAAATTGAGAGCTTTAGCATCAGGAGGAGCTTTGTTTTTTTTTTTTTTTTAAGTTTCTCTTGGTTTTGCATATAAATAAAATTGAAAGGTCTAGAGAAGCTTCTAGAACATTGGTGGATTATTTCCTCTTATGATTATTTTAAGGTAATGTTACAGAATATGAAGTTTTCATTGTATTCTCTTTATATGAAAATATTTGAGTTTGTGTCATCTAATGTCTTTTTCTTAAAACATAATTTTAGCAACGTGGCTAGTGAACCATTCACTTAACTTTTCAACAGTGTAAGCTTGTGTTTGTGTGCTTGTGCATTAGGGTCACTAACCTGAACACGAGAATATTTTCTTCATTGGGGTGGGAGAAATTGTTGACTTGGGCTTAAAGAAACTGTATTAAATGAACACTAAGGTTGTTACTTGAATCCATAAAAGTTGGCTCAATTAGGATCAGTGCTTAAACTTTGCCCTTTACATAACCTGTGGAATTTGTTTTTGCATGTATTTGATATGTAAGATTATTAGTTGATGTTTATGTTGAAAATGGAATTTATATTTGATTCTAGTTTTACTAATCTGTGGTTTGTCAGGTCTCTGAATTTGTCTTCATAAAGTACTAGTAGATTTTTTTTTTTTTTTTATATTTTGTGAGATAAAGGATGAATGAATACGGGGATGGGTGTGTGAAGTAAGCGGAAGACAAAATTTCTTTGGGCCTTTGAACAGATGAAGTTTTCCTTAAACAGAGACCTTTTACCAGCATACACCACTGATAGAATTGTGAAACTCTGGCCTAATTGGAAATCTCTTGGTATGGCTAGATGGAAGAAGGTTTGGACTAGGCATTCATATTAGGGCTTAGCCTTAGTTTTAGTGTCTGAATTCCGCTATGTGTCTCTAAGCCTAATAAACCATAACTTCCCTCAGAGCCATATGGATTATTTAGTCACCACAGCTGCCATTCTTGTAGACTATGAAGGCTAGCACCTCCTCCATGTGCATGGGTGTGCATGTGTGGTACCTGTTATTGTTAATGGCATTAAGGAATATGCACACAGAAAGGAGGATGAGAGTCTCTCCTGAGACAGAAGTCCTGATTATATTTCTCTAGGAAGAGGACTTATTGTACCCACACATTAGCTGCTTTTGTAAATGAAATACTTGGTTACTTTAAATTCTCATTGCCTTTTTAGATTCCCTGAGCTAGTTAAATCAATGAATCCTCATTAGCTTCTTTCTGATTACTTGCAAAATTTCATTTCAAAGATGAAGTTATTTTTGATTGAAATGGAAACACAAAGCTTTTGAAATTGCCTGTTATTTAGACAAAAGGTTTCTACAGGCTTTCAGATGAAATAAAAATTTATAGGGGAATTACTCAGAAGGACTTATGAAATATTATAAAACAATTGAATGTCATTTGATGGAGGAGAAATCACTATGTTAAAAATATATATATTATGGCTATGTTATACATGTGAAATGACAAGCTTTATATGTGCATCTTCCCAACTGTTCGCAAATGAGGAATAATTGACTTAGGTGGGTGGTATCATAAGTTTTGTTTTTCTTTCCTGTCCTCCCACTTTCTTAAAAAAAAAAACAACTATGGATGGAGGTAGTTGGAATTCATAGTCAGATATATCATTTTCAACTTGGAATAGGAACTAGAGCAGGAAATTGATTTTATATTTATTATGAAAGCAAGAACTCTGCCACCAACTGACAGCCATCCATGTTTTAGTTTTGTGATAATTGTTCACAGACATTGCTCCACAGTTGGTCCAGGTTATTTATAATGTTGATTGAGACTCTTGATCCATTAAAAGGTATGCGTATAATGAATAACTTTAATTAAACCAAGTAATATTGCAATATTTTGTTTTTCTTTTGCATTGGGTCTTGGGTCTAGGATTAACTGTCAGCACTGGTAAGAACAAGTTACAATAGATTGTGCAATGATTTCTCTGGCATCATGGATGTATTTATTACCATTTTTGAACAAATTATACTAACATGAAAAGTTGTATTTGAAGTGATTGTGTGCTAGATAAGGTGATACATTACAGGAATGGTTGGGTTTATGGAGTTTTATGTAGAGGTTTTCTCAGAAATTACAGCACAGGGCTGTCACTATAAAACCCAGTGATACAGTTGGTAATAACATACAGTGGAGGTATTTTTAGGTTTTCACTTGTTATTCAAATAAGTGAGAACCTTCCAGTTTTTCCTCTCATATTTCTTTGTTGAAATCAGTAAAGAAAAAAAGATGAAAGAAATTCTTTAACTGGATTGGGTGAGGGTGTTTGAATTTCCTTTTACCACTTGTTACAGCAGTGATGTGATAGTAAGGGTATCCTTAGTAACCTATTACCTTGCTTCTTGACTTTTTGACTGTAATCAGGTATGGAAACTGAATGTCTGAAAATGAAATGATGGACTCTTATCAGCATAAGTTCTATTTTGTCAGTATATTACAAGAACTACTGATTTTAATATACCTAAATTTGTGGCTTTTAGAAAATTAAAAAAAATTTTTTTTCTAGGCTGAGGATAAAACCCAGGGCTTCTAGTGTGTTAGGCAAACATACTTTCACTGTGCTATGCTCCAGTACAGCATTTCTTTCTTTCTTTTTTTTTTTTTCTTTTTGCTACTGGGGATGGAACTTATGACCTCGCACCAGGCAGGCAGGTGCTTGTGCCGCTGAGCAAAACCCCTGGCCTTTCAGCCCAACATTTCATCCTCATAAAGAAATTTCTGTTTTTTCAGTGTAAGTTGTCTAATGTTGTGATTTCCTACATGAAACCACTTGGGTTTTGACCGATTTTCATTCTGGCCACTTTTTAATTACTGTGATTATGTCACTTAAATTTCTCATAGTTTGAAAAATATTGGCTTAACATTTAATAGTGTTTTCTAGAACCAAGCCATAGTATGAGTGCTTTGTTTTAATTTGAAAGTCAGGAGTTTAAAGTTTATATTTATCTGTTACTCATTCTGTGAAGTCTTTTAGAAATATAAACATTTTTCCAACATAAAAAAATAGCTGTTAACTATTGTAATATGAAAAAAAGGTGCATTGTTGCTCTAAAGTTTTTCTTTCAGTTTTAGATCTTAGTGTTGATGGCCAGCCATGGAATTTCTAAATCTTTTCATCCTTACTTATAATTTGCTGAGTTCTATTTGATATAGGTAGCAATAAAAATTACTACCATTTACTGAGCAACATCTATTTGCCAGTCATTATGCTGCATTGTTTGCATGTTTCTTTTAATAAAACAATTCATGTTTTGAAATTTTAAAAGTAATATGCTTTTTGAGAGAAAGATTTATGTAATACTTATGACATATGATAACTTAAATTAGTAACAACTCACCAAGGTAGGTATTTTAATTCTTAATTTGCAGATGGGGAAGCTGACTCTTAAAGGTTTAGTCATTTGCCTTGAGTCCCTTAGTGAGTGGCAGCCCAGGATGTCCTTGCTCTAGAGGTGGCAGTAGAGCCTCTCGGCTTAGGCAGATAGTACTAGAAATTGTTGATTCAAGGAAGATGGAAAAACCTTAGCTTAAAAAAATGTGGTCAACTCTAAAGTGACACTGAGTGGCAGCAGAGCTGTGGTCAGCACTAGTGTAAATATTTGTAGACAACCATGTTTTACAGACTTCAGTTTAGTGGCAAAAATCTGCCCTAAATGCCTCAGTAAATATATGCTGGAGAACAGAAGCCTATTCACTGAAGAAACAATTGACTTTAGCTTCTCTGTTGTTAAAGTGGCCCCTGGTGATAGTGCTGCAGTGACTAGATAGAGCAGAGGAGAATGGCTTCCTCCTGGCTGGTGGGCTGGCAGTTTCACTGGCACTGCCAAATGTACTTCCTATTTGTTGTGCAAGGGAATTGGA
The DNA here is from genome assembly GCA_004363535.1 of Dasyprocta punctata. Classification (NCBI taxonomy): domain Eukaryota; kingdom Metazoa; phylum Chordata; class Mammalia; order Rodentia; family Dasyproctidae; genus Dasyprocta; species Dasyprocta punctata. The sequence continues at coordinate 21,832 of RJWM01012396.1, read as the reverse complement.
ACAGTGAGGCATTTATCATATCATCCCCTACTCCTCATGCAAGCAAAAAAGGAGAAGTTGTCAATGAAAGAAAAAGAACTGTAATCGCACATTTACATATGCTTCTAATTGTTGATTTGGGGATTTTCTATGAATATAGCTTCACAAAACAGATGCTGTTTAAGAAAAGGGGGAACATAATTTTGTGGGCAATGAATTAAGTGTTTTTTGTGGCCCTCTCATCCGTAGCTAGGAGCAGTTTGTGGACCGCGTCTGTGAACGCGGCTCATAATTGTTTTTCACACATAAGTTATGCAAATGAGCTTTTATGGCAACTGGCATAACAATTAGCATCCTCCAGCAATATTTTAGCAGGTTAATTGCAAAATTTCTAAATTGTACATCTGACTTGTTAATTAGGCATGACAGAGGTGGTAAAATAGTTATCTTCAGGCAGTGGCAGCCAGGAGCTGCTTGAAATGCAAAGAGCAACGATTGATTGGATTTGAGGGTTACAATTGTGGGAGCACTGCTGTTGTCAAGTGCCGCCAAGCAGCTCTGCTCGTCAGTTGCGTCAGAACAAGAACCACCTAGTTGCTGCAAGGATCCTGCCATTTACAAATCTGCTTTATTTAACTACAACTTTTTTATTCTGACCTATCTGAACTGTTTACTTCACGCAGTTTGTTGTGCATTGGGATCATTGAAAGGAGACTGCAACACAAGAGAAATTATTTTTGGGGTTGAATTTCAGGGCTCAGGAAGTTTTTGTCCATTTTAACACTTGTCACTTTAAAAAAAAGTAGAAGCAGACAAATTTTTTATTTTTATTAAATTGTAAATTTCACTTCTTGAGGCTGCAAATGGGATTATTGCTTCTCAATGATTTAACTCTTAAACATTGCTTCCTCCCATGGTTCATATATTTATTGTAGGAAAATACTGTTTCTGTGTTTTTTCCCCTTGGTGTAGCAGAAGAAAAGAATCCAATTTAAGGGCTGCATACAATAGCAAATTTACTTTGAGAAATTTATGAAGTTACAATATTCAGATAGCATATTACTGTGGTATTTTATACCATTTCTACAATTCTATCTTCAGTCTATTTTAAAAGTCATTTTTTTTTTCAAGGTTGTTTTGAATTTCTGTTGTCTGTTTTGTTTTAATTGAATGGTAACAATTTGGTAAACGTAAATACTAGTGAGCAAAGCAGGATGGCACATGTGTATCTGCCCGTGCCAAAATGAACCATGCCTTTTGTGTTTAAATTAAGCTAATTACCTTTTTCTGTGCATATAGTACCTACAAGTACACTGGAATATAAAGTTAAGCATGTGTGAAATTTGATGTCACCTCTGAATTCACATATATTTTCTTGATTAAGCCACACTGTGTTTAATGTTGAAATGTTGTATTTTCATTTAAAAAGTAAATGTTCTACATGTGCAGCTGTACTAATATTTTAAATTTTCTTATGACATGTGTATATGGAGGAAGTGCCATTTATGATATGTTGTCATCAGCAATTTTGTCACTGAGAATAAAAGGCTTTAAACTCATCCACCCACTGGAATGTTTTATCATATTTATTTTAAGAGATATGAAATTAGTGAACAGTTGAGCTCTTTATATATAGGAGTTGCAAATGTAGCAGAATATTTACCATTAATGAAGTTTTGCATAAATATCTCATTGCCAATAGATTATATATAGTGATAGTGTATTCTATAGACACCTAATGAATAGTTTTTTTTTCCTAGATCCTTTAGCTACATTCCTTTTTATGATCTAATTTACAACCAGTAGTGATATTAAGTATTGGTTAACTTTTTAAGTGATCTACTGCATTTCAAAATATTGTATTTTGAATAAGAGTAAAATGTTGTTCCAAATCATTACATTTACTGATTAAATGCTCACTGATTTTTATCCATCACTGTATTCAGCAATTCAAGCAAGAGTTTACTACAGTAATGCTTCAGTGGATAATATTTGGAATAGAGTAACCATTTTAATGAGGTTCATCAAGAGAGATTCAGCAGGGAGCGTTTCAGGTGTATTATGGCTTTTGTCTTGTCATGATGCACGACTCCATAACATTAGAGAAAAAGCTTCAGAGCCCAACTCATCTCAGTTAATAATGATAATAATAAAAAAAGCCAAAACAATAACTGAGAAACCCTGCTTTTCTAATAAGGTCTAAGCAGAAAGATAGTAAGTACAGGCAGATAGCATGTTTTTAGGAAACTTGGTAAATACCATTTCTGTTGGTTAAATTTCTATCACATTTTTAACTGCCCCAATATTGATCACCTTATAGAGGAATGAGACTGAAGTCTGGTAGTTATTAGTATAAAGAGGGTCAGCTGCAGAGACTGGTACTGAGCAGAGGCTCTCATGGTAATGATGCTGCTATTTATAGATCCCCATTTCATTAGTTGCAGAGTTTCAAGGAAGAGATTTTCTCTAGGGGAAATGGATACTTGAAGTTCATTTTCTTCCTCACATTAAGGCAGAAACGTGAACAACCTTCAGTATAGGACATGTGATTACAGTATTTTTGTGGGGGGCAGTTTATCCCCTAAATATATTTGCTATGGTAAACGTTATAAACTTAAAACATAATGTAGGAATTTGGAAATGCTGCTTGCTATTCTGGCTGAGTACTACTTTACGCACATTGTTTTATCTTTCTTCTTGTCATTTTTTTCTTGTAAAAATAATTAAATTTTCAGAAACTGTGCAAAGCTAAGTATAATCATGACTGTATACCCTTTCTTCACAATGTTCGAAAGCCTGCAAAGCATTGCAAGAAGTGCAGTTTCCAAAAAAAAAAAAAAAAAAAATGCAGTCCAACCACAATGTGCATATTTGTAATATAGGTAATCGTGCTTTCTGTCTTGAATTCTTGACATTTGACTTATTTTTTCTCCTTTAAGAGAATATTTACTTAGTTAGTATTCACTTAATTAGAACTGACTGTTTAATGTTTTCTGGGAGGGTATTTATGGTATTTTCTTTGCTATATTTGCATTCCAGAAATTAAGTCCCCCTGCCATTATTCGGCAAGCCTTTCATACATTAGAATGATGAATTGAAAGCAGAAATGGGAAAAAGACTGCAATGCAATGAAAATTTAATCAGCGTCTTCTGCTGCTTTAATAAGGCAAATAATTCTTATTGGCCGCTGTGTTAAGGTTTCTAATATTTAATTCATAACAAACCTTGCATTATTCTGCAGTATCATCGACAGCCCCACTTTGCTGCCTGCCAACAGGCAACCATAAAAACTTAAAAGCAGATGTAAATGTCTAAAACAAGGAGAATGATTAGATCTAAAGTGGTCAAAAAAATCAACAATATTGTGAAACAGTTTGATGGATCTCTATATTTAGTGATGCAAAAATGATATTAATTAAACTCTTGGGCAGATTTTTTTTTTTCTTTACTTGGAGGTAATATTTTGCAAAGCATAACCTTTAGTGCCTGACAAAAGACTCAGGAAGAAAGCAAATGTCTATACAGTATTTGATAATACACTTATGTAAACTGGACGCAAACTGTGCTACTTACCCTGGAAGTCTCTTATATTTCTGTGTATATGAAGTCTCTCAGCAAATATGGTTCTGAAATTGAACCAGTAGAGTAAAATATTTTATCTTCACTTAATGCAGTTTGAGAAATGCAGTACTTTTTGCAGTCTAATTTTTGCTTGGAATGCCCCTTTAAAAAATTGTCACAGGATTAAAGGGAATATATGCTTTTATTTCTCAACCTGAATTTAATGATTCTGTAATAGTAGCATTCATCTTCTTGGATTACCATCTAGATTATCAGAGTCTTTTGTGTGAGGCTGTGTTGAGCATTAAGTTTGGACCTGTAGAAATGAACAAAAAGATATTGTTACTGATTACGTGTAAACAGTCTGAATCATTCAAAAGGATGTGGAGAAGAGTATTTCTATAGTGTGAAGCCAGAGAAAATGGCAACCTGCCAAAGCTAGGTGCAAGCTCTTGTTACATGAAAGGGTTGGGCCTGTTCTCATTTCTTCTTGAAATGGCTTAATTGGTGTCAGCACCCCAGGGATAAAGGCCTCTAACACTGAAATCCACACGATTCACCCTGTCTCTGCTCAGTGTAGGGAAACTGGTAACAACTGGTGGTGAATGAGGAGTGAACGGTGCTGTAACAATACTCGATGATGTTTGGGATGACAGAAATTAATACGCACTTGCTTGAAGAAAGCAATGATTAATGGCAGTGAGCACGGGAACGCCGTCCTTCCTTTTACTCCACTTTGATGGGGATTGAAAAGCAAAGGCTGTTTTTATTCTCTGTAGAAAGCAGAGGTCACACAGAGTACATTATAGCAATTTTTCCTCTCTGGTTTTTTTATTTCATAAATATTATGATAAGCATAGATTAGATAGATCTTTTATGAAAGCTTAAAAGGATATTTTATGTCACTTAAACATTGTTGTTTATGCATAAAGAAATCACACATTCTTCACTTGTTAGATCATTTCCCCTCATGTCAGAATAATTAGTGTAATTAGGAATTAAAAAAGGCCACAAACATGCAGTTGTACTAGTGCTGGTTACCATGTTATAACTGGAATCAAAAGGGGTTAGTTTTCTGAAGACTGCCAGTACAGGGTGGGACAGAAATATTGTAGGGGCTTTCGCCTTTTTTCTGCCCCTCCCCCAGGTTTTTCTCCTTGAATGTTTGACGTAAATATATTTTGCAAGGTACTTGCACTTGTCAGCAGCTTTCTTAGCCATTTGATAAAGATTCTTTATTCTACAAGAAAGCCTGAAATAACAGAACTGTACTTTGGATAATGAATTCTTCATCTGTGGAGAACTTTAAAACAAAGTACAGTGTTGGCATTTTTTTCTTTTGAGTGAGAAGGCTGATATATCTTTTGGATCCGACAGGAAGACATAAATTAATAGAGTTCTGGAGTTCAGTTTCTCATTAATAATCCATTTTGTCATGGTTCTTGGCATTGTCAGCCTAGTAGCTGGTTCATATTTTGCTAAAGGGATAAAAGCAGATTATGTCTTAAGGCACGGAGCAAGAATAAAGAGTTTATTGCCTTTTGGGGAACTACACGCTGTAAGAAAAATACTGTTTTGCAAAAAGTTTCAATTTTTACTTAGAATGCACTGTACATTTTTCTTAGGTAAATCTTTTCTTTTAAGATTTGAAATGTTTCTTGGAACTTTAGGGTATTAGAGTTTTAGATCATTGCTTAGCATTGCTTAGTTGACTATTTGCAAAGGTTTGTTTTTCAGGAACAGTTAGGGTAAATTTAAACCTATATTTTATTTTTAGAACTCTGTATATTAGGGTATAATTATGATTTAAAGACAAATTCTGAAAAGTCACTGTTCCTTGAACTTATAGGCCTACATATGCCCACCTAGTTTCCTAGACATGACTACTGGGGAGGCTGCAGAGTTTTTAGTCATTTAAGAAATCCAATCAATAAAATCAGATAACAGTGTTACTTTTAATTTGAGAAACCTGTAATTACCTTTTTTTAATGGAGGCTCTAGGAATATAGACATTGACTTTGGTAGCAGGTTCTCCTAAATTGCATCATTTAAAGTTGTTCATATTTGTATTCTGAAGAAATTGTTTCTTGTAAAAATTGAAACACCATTGGCTACCTCAGATCCCACAGTTAAAGACAGGAAACTAGTTGATAGGAAATGGGTATAAGTAATACCTGTTGTCTTCTTAAAGTTAAGAATATTTATTTTTAATTTTTTGAGACAGAAGCTCACTAGGTAGTCTAGGATGGCCTAGAATTCACTGTGTGGTCTGGGTTGGCCTCAATCATACCATCATTCTGCCTCAGCCTTCTAAGTGCTGGGGTAACAGGTAGAGGCCACTGTACCTAGCAATAGCATTTATTTTTACTGTGTTATTATATTAGAAGTCTTTTACAGACATGTTCTTAGAAATAGACAACTGAAGAATGTGTTTAATCCTTCAGACTTCGGTCTTGTGCCGTTATCCCCAGTTATTCTCCCTTTTTTGTGTGTTTACTTTTAAGCCTCCAGGTAACACATGTAGGATATGGTATAGAAAGCCATAAATGTATAGTTGATTATAGAGGTAACAAGCTGTCAGAAAGCAGACTTTGTGTTATGAGATAGTGGAAGAAGTTAGGTTCCCCCCTCAACCGCCCCCCCGCACTGGGGATTGAACTCACAGCCTCACACCTGCCAGGCAGGCACTTAAGCCACTGAACCAAACTCCTAGCCCTAGTTTTTTGAGGGTCGCACTATGTAGCTCAGGCCGGCCTTGCGCTTGCGTTGTAGCCCAAGCTGGCCTCGAAATCACAATGCTCCTCCAACCTCAGCCTCCCGAGTGCTGGGATTAAAGGCGTGTGCCACCATGCGCGGCTGTGGAAGAAGTTTTAAATTATGATTCAATTGACAGAATAGGGAGAGATTTTACTTTACTTTGAAAGGCTGTTCTTATTATAATTAATAAATTGATGTTTCTTGAGTCATTGACATTTATCATTAGATAAAATTGGGTTAATAATGATAGTTATATGCTACAAAGATTCATTTAGGAATGGAAGGACCCTTTTTCCCCCCATTTTGTAGGGAACTGTAAGCTTTTAGAGGGCAGCATTTATCTGTCTAGCTTATATCTCTATATTTGTCTATATATTTTTAGCACACAAAATGTGCTTGATATCTTATTTTTAAATAAATACATCAGTACCTTCTCTATTCATTACCTAATACATACAGTATCTGCTGAATACATTAAATTTGATGTCACATCCTTCTAATTCTTTTTTTTTTTTTTCCGGCACCAGAGATCAAACTCGCAGCCTTGCGCCTGTCAGACAGGCACTTAAGCCACTGAGCCAAACTCCCGGTCCTGGTTTTTTGAGGCAGGGTCGCACTGTGTAGCTCAGGCCGGCCTTGTGCTCGCGTTGTAGCCCAAGCCGGCCTCGAACTCACAATGCTCCTCCTACCTCAGCCTCCCAAGTGCTGTGATTAGAGGCGTGCGCCACCACGCCCGGCTTCTTCTAATTCTTTATATGAAAATTTTTCTTAATCTTAGCAACTACAATATAAACATACAAGAAAACTGTCATAACTTCTTAGCTCTATCTTAAGTAATGTATACGTAAATTTTTATAGAAGTAATTTGTATTTATTACTGCTCCTGTTGCTATCAATAATAATTTAAAAAGAAAAATCTGTGTTGAAAACTGATAACATTCTTAGAGTTTAATATTCACCTTTAAAGTTTTTGGATTAAAACTGAATATGATAATAAGCAATCCATTTCATAGATAGGAAATATCAGAGTGTTTCCAAATAGAAGTTTTGAAATATGATGCTTTAAAACACGTTTCTCCGTAGAGTTGGGAAGGACATTTGTTTTAGTATATTATGGTGAGATCTTAAGGAGTGGATTTTGACAAGAGACATTTTGCTGACATAGAATATTTTGTTCATTCTGACTCTCAAATAAGTTCATCTGTCATAATGATTGATTTATATTCATTTTACACTGTACAGTTTCACAGCTGAGTTTTCTATCTATAAGGTACAGAAGTACCTGTTTAAGTTAATGATAAATTAAATAATTATCTTCATAGGTGACAGATTGGTCACGTGTATTTGACTAGTCCAAAGATTAATTTAGGATTAGTTAAAACTGAAAGTACTATGATTATGAGTTATTTAAAATGAATTCTAACTTTAAATTTAGGCATGATTGGGAACACAGAATATAGTAAGGTATCATTTACTAAGTTGCTGTAGTTTCTCATTCTTTTGAACTTAATTGTATAACTTACCTATACTTCAGGGTCCCCTCCATCTTTTTTTTTTTTTTTTTTTTTTTTGAGATAGGGTTTCATTATGCAGTTTAGGCTGGCGGGTAAATAACTGTGTAGCCCAGGCTGGCCTCAAACTCGCAGTGATCCTCTTGCCTTAACCTCCTGAGTGCTGGGTTACAGGCATGCATCACCACGCCTGGCCTCTACAGTCCTTTTTTACCTGTTTACTTCCTGCTTTCAACCAAACACTGATCTGTTACTTAACGGGTCAAAAGAGTTGAGAAATCATATTTTGTATTTACTTGTTTTGTTAACTGTAACTCTTTACAGCAATTTGAAAGAAAACAACTTAACATATTTGTAGTGGAGAGCTATTGGAATTGTGTTGTATATTTTCTCAGTTACAGTATTAAGTAAACTAATTGCCAAGTATTTTGCTTCATGAAATACAAGGAAAGGTCATAACTGTTTGGCTAATGAATATTTTATTCCTGTTTTGTCCTTATTCTTAAAAAAATCATAGAATTCAAATATTTGATTTTTTCGATGTAATTCTGAATAAATCTGCTAATACTGCCATTCGTAAGTATTTACAATTCAGGTATTCCAACTAGAGCAGGAATCTCTTGTTTTGAGGAAAAGTTACAGTTTCATGTATGAATGTAATAAAAGCAGTGAGCCTACTGTCCACTTCTAGAAAGCTGCATATGTTCATAAGAAATAACAATTATGTAGAGGTAGACTTTTTTTTTTTAACATACTGTATTCCAATTTGCAGCTATGATCTACTTTTTCCATAGAAGGCTAATAGCCTACCCACGCAGCATCTGTGATTTTTGAACCTAGTGAATGTTTGGCTGTATTGAGGAGAAAGAATCACGAAAATGGAACAGAACAATTGCCTGAAAGTTACAAGCTAGCAATAGGTGGTAGTAGTTAGTAGCCTAGACTTTGGTAGCAGGACTGAGAAAAAAGACGCATTAGAAAAGGATTATCTGAAATTTGAGCCATGAGTTGTTGAAGGACTTACTTGGCCGTCAGGCTATGTTGCCTTATAATAATAATAAAAAATGTACTACAGTATTGGTGTATATCCTAGGTGGCATAAACTACTTGTGGGTAGGGAATTTGTCTTACTGGCAGCTTAACTCTTGTTCTTTGTTGCTATGGGATTATGTTTTTACAATATTATAGAATTCTTTTAAAATACATGCATTTCTTGTATATGTAAAATAAGTAGATTGAACCAGATGGAGTGATGTATGCCTGTAATCATAGAGCTTTAGGAGGCTTAACCAGAACTGTGAGTTTAAACCCATCCTGAACAATTTGATGAGACCTTATCTTTATTTTTTTTTATTTTTTATTTTTTTGCAGCACCAGGGATTGAACTCACAACCTCGCACCTGCCAGGGCAGGCGCTTAAGCCACTGAGCGAAACTCCCGGCCCTGATTTTTTGAGGCAGGGTCGCACTATGTAGCTCAGGTCGGCCTTGCGCTCGCGTTGTAGCCCAAGCTGGCCTGGAACTCACAACGCTCCTCCTACCTCAGCCTCCCGAGTGCTGGGATTAAAGGCGTGCGCCCCCACGCCCGGCTGAGACCTTATCTTTAAAAAAAATGCTGAGGATGTAGCTCAGTGCAGATGCCCTGGATTTAGTCCCTGGTACCTCCACAAGTAGATAATTTCTTGAGTAAAAATTTGTATTTCATTGTTATTTCCTTTACAGAAATGTTTTTGAGGAAAATAGCTAGGTTAGTAATTATCTCTTTGATTTTAGTACACTGTTATGTTCTAAATAGAATTTTTCTTTGTCTAGATTTAATATTCACCAATATGTACTTCATTAGAAATTATAACAAACTTAAAATATTTTAATTGTAATCTTAAACCTATGACATATTAGCATAAATAACATTATTATAATCATCTTGTTGTATGTTATCATAAATAGCATTTTTCAAAATGAAAAGCAAAAGAAAATGATGAAAAGAATTGTATTGTTTCACATTTTTGTAACTCGCTTTGATTTCATGCTTAGTAGATGACAGCTAGTTCTCATATCTGCTTCTGCTTTCAGTCTGTTTTTGTGTGGTTGATGTATATGAATTTATTTTCTTACCTCACACAGATACATAATTAGAAATGGGAAGGGTATTTAAAAACAGCCTTTTAAAGGTAGGCATGGTGGTGCTTTCCTATAATTTCAACACTTTGGGAGGAAGATTTCAAATTTGAGTCCTGCCTGGGCATCTTAGTGAGACCCTGCCTCTAAACAGAAAATAAAAAGGACTGGAGATGTAGCTCAGTATGAAGGTCATAGGTTCAATCCCCAATACTGCAAAAAAACCAAAAACAAAAACAAAGCAAATAATTGTTGATAAACCTTTTCTATTTTATTTCATTATAATCTTCGGGTGTGCTTTATGGCTCTTCTGCTTGTGCGTGGTTTTGTAATATCATGTCTTAATCACTTGGAAGATACTGGTCCCCTGGTTACTCATATCTTCCAAATGTTAATGGTTTATTATGTTGTATCAAAGTTAAATTTGTTAGTATTACCAAACTCATTAATCTCTCCCCATCCCTGCAACACCTCCAGCCTGCTGAGCATTCTTTCTACCACTGAGCTACACTTCTAGCCCCAGAAGAGTTTTTAAGTCCTGGGAAACTGTCTTGTTCTTAGTGGTGGACATTCTAATTTTTAATTAAAAGTTTGGATTTTATCATTGACACCTAAACTATTAATTGTTTTCCCTGGGATAGCAAATTTACTTGGTTCCTTTTTGGAAAAACAAATAGTTTGTGAAAATATCTAAGTGGCAATAACCACAGTTTGTCCATCATTTTTTGTTTTTTTTAAAGCAACTTGTTCAGCTTGCAACTCACAGTTGTGCTAGTGTTTTTCCTTTTCCTTTTCTTTGGTAAGTAGCAGAATGCTTTTTGAATAATTCCTCTTGTGTCACCTGGGATAGTAAAAAGATGTGTATTCAGGTATAATAAGTGATTTTTACTCTTACATCAAATGAAACTAGCCTCTTTTTAAATTGTAGTGCCTGGTGGTGAAAAATGCATGCACTGTTAGTACATGGTGGTTCCACTTCTTTCTTTGTGCCAAAGTGCTGCCATTTTATCCATTTTTGCTTTGTGCACCATCAGTATAAAAGTTAACCCAATGAAATATGCCACTTGTAAAAATAATCTTGACAGTGGACTCTTGAAAGGGTTGATGGACCATCTTTTGCGAATGGAAGTCTATGAAAGTAAAGTACTTACATAACTTATTCTGAGGCCTTTTTATTTTTCAAAATCTTTGTCTGTTTAATCTGTGTGGAAAGATTACCTGAAAATAAAGACGTAAAGATTAAGTCATTACTGTGATCCCAGGAGGTATTTGTTAAATGCCTCCGTATGTGTGATACTCTGCTGTATATTCGTCAGTGTTAAAGTAGCTTTTGCCCTCAGAAAGTGGGCCCAATAATCAGTCTTGGTTTTACACATATAAGAGAAAAAGACAGATTGCCAGATGCACACTTGTTGAGTCCCAGTTTTCCACCCAGAACTAGTGTAAACCTCTTGGGGTTCCTGGGCAAGTTGTGGAGTGATTATTTACAAAATAATGGAGTTGGATTAGATTTCTAAGATCTCACTCAGTTTAATGTCTGTGATTCTTTTGATTTTTCTTATTCTTTTTTTTTTTTTTTTTTTGCGGTACCGGAGATTGAACTCACAACCTTGCACCTGTCAGACACTTAAGTCACTGAGCCAAACTCCCAGCTCTGGTTTTTTTAAGTATCATTTTTTTAAAAATTTTATTTCAAAGATAGTGAAATGCAACAAAAGATAACAGAACAATCAAAACAAAGCAGTAAAACTGTCATAGAACTTCAGACAGAGATACTATGAAAACAATAGCTACTATATTGTATCTTGTTACTTTCAGAATAGTTGACCATTCCATCAGGCATAGCAAAAACAAACCAAAAACAAAACACAATAAAACCAATAAAAACAGGATGTGAAATGAAAAAAGAAAAAAAAAAAGGGAACAAAAAATAAACAAAATTAAGCAAACCAATGACAATAATATTGGGGCTCAAAGACAAGACAGAGGACAATCCCACCTATTTGCCACACTAGAAAATGTCATCTGCCCAAGAAATGCTGAGACTGGGCACCAGGCCTGCAAAACAATCCAGCAATACAAGTATTTGTAACCCAGCTGTCATGAACCCAGCAGGTCCTCAAGGCAGGCAGGATGCTGGCTGGGGGGAGGTCCTTGATTCATAGCCCGCGCGCCAGCAGGCCTATGGGACACCACTCTCTCTCCTCCTGGAGTCCGCATGGTCGCGCAGACTCACCAGGGAGGCGGGCTGGCTTGCTTCTGGTTGCGGCCTCTCGCCCCAACATGGAGGGTTTGCAGAAGGCACATAGTTCTCCCGCTGGGTTCCGCACGGTGGAGGTCGCGCAGACTCACCAGGGAGGCGGCAGCCCTGGTTTTTTGAGGCAGGGTCGCACTATGTAGCTCAGGCCTGCCTTGTGCTCGCATTGTAGCCCAAGCCGGCCTCGAACTCACAACGCTCCTCCTACCTCAGCCTCCGGAGTGCTGGGATTAAAGGCATGCGCCACCACGCCCAGCTTCTTTTGATTTTTCTTTTACTTGTATGAGTTGATTACTAATCAGCTGTTAACTAATTATTTAACTAATTCTTTTTATTTTCTTATTTGGGAGTGCTGGGGATTGTTTCCAGAGCCTCATACATGCTAGGCAAATGTTTAACCACTCAGCTACATCCCCAGTCTTAAATTTCTTAGGAAAGCTGAACTGATGAGGTGTAATTTCTGCATATTGTCTTTTTATTTTCCCTTCTGAAACAGGGTCTTGCTATGTAATTCAGGCTGGCCTTGAACTCACTATGTAGCCCAGGCTGGCCTTGAACTTGTGGGAATCCTCCTGCCTCAGCCTCCTGAGTGCTGGGATTGCAGGTGTGTTCCACCACACCTGTGACATTGTCATCACATATGTTAAGCAGTAAGTGTTGAAAGTAAAATATGTAGAAGAAGAAGTGGAGGGGTCTTGTAAATGGAGGCTTCTAGAAGCAAGAGTAGCAGGAAGGAAAAATGTGGGAGGGTACATGTTGCAGGGTATTTGCTTTATTTTTTGTGGTAATGGACCGAAACGCAGGGCCTTGAGTTTGTAAGGTAAGTACTCTATCCTAGTCCCTTGAGTATTTACACATTAATTTTTATAATGTATCTTTGGATTCAGTTTTATGTTTAGGCAAATCAAACTGAGTTGCTCTTGTGGCAATATTTAAGGAAAAAAGACTCCAGAGATTATGTATTTTGGAAATATTTGACGATGTTAGTAACATCAACTACTGACAGAAAAAGAACCACCTCTTTGGCAAATCTTTCACAGTTGTGCCAAGGAAAGCAGCTTTATTGGAACATTTTCATAAACTATCATCAGTTATGCAGCAGCAGCTTCACAAATCAGAAATGATATCTTCAGGCACTGCTGTCAAGTGTTATTCAAATAATACCAGCCTCACATTTGAATAACAGCAGACATTTTGAATTAATTAATCAGATGAGATAGTCTAGGGCTTTTCTCATTAGTCTCTGGGTCAGGCTTGGGAAGATATATGCATTGGTGATGATATACTTGTCTTTAATCGTGATTTATGAAGATTTAGGATTGTGTGTGATTTGTCACAGGTTCTGGGAAAAGGCTGGTGCATATTTCATTACCTAATCTGAGATTGATTTTATGATGTTAAGAGATATCACGCTATTGTTCAAAAGTGTGAGAAGTCCAGGAAAGCACAACATCACAGACTTTTTACTGGCTTATCTTTGTAACTGTCAAATAGTGCTGTAAACTTTAACTACTTGTAGTTAAGTATTCCTGGTTTAATTATAGGCAGATTTTTTATTCTGTCCAAAGGGAGAAGTTTCAATGATTATTTAGCTAAAATGCATAGCAGACTTTATAACTATGACATGGTATGAGTCATGAGCAGACTTGGTAAATTTCATGGGTTGGTCATGGTGAAAATATAAAATTTCATGGTTTGGCAAAGATTAATAGAAAAATTCCATTAAAATAGTACAAATAGTAGAGAAACAGCAAGTGAGGATACTCTTCTTACATGTTACTTTTTCAGGACTAATTTTAGCAAAATTGGGATGTAAAATAATATTTTTCTGTTATTCAAGAAATGTTAGTGTACTACGATTGAATAAAATAATTTATATGAAAATGTCTAGTACAGTGCCTGGTATGTGGTATGTACTGAATATTTGCTAATTTGCTTTTCTCTTTTTCCATTTATTTTTTCCCTTTCCATTTTATGATTAAGGCATTTGTTTGCATTGTTTAGCTTTTACACTTTTAAGAACTTGAATTTTTAATCCTGTTGGATGACCAGGGGGACCCTAGTATGACATTAAATTCAGGTTGTGCACATTTGCATAACTATGTTATGGGGGTGGGGCATAGGTATTTGATACATGAGAAATTGAGTATTAACTTCTTAGTACTAGTGAACCATGTGCTCTTTAATTCATGGTAAGCCTTTCTGTATCGTCCTCCTTCTGAGGACAATTTAATGCCTGTATGTTGAGTGGTTTTCATTCTGCTCTCAAGAAAGCTAAAATGCATGTTAAATGATATGTAAGGAGTAGTAAGGTGATATTCAATCTTGTCATACAAGTTTACTTTTGTTTCCAATTTTAGACAGTTGATGTTGGGGTGATTGGGGTGTTAGTAATCACTAGTTCTTTCTTTACTTCTGTGTTTTGGAAACTGATTAGTACTCTTAAAGTAATACTTGGCACCTCTTAACCCAATTAAAGGCAGACAACTTTAACTGATGTTCACATTGGGGAAGGTGGTTTATAAATAATAAGATGTGTTGATATTTGGAGAGAGATGATTTTTAAGAGTATTTTGGGAGGCTGCTTGATGCAGTAGAACAGTACTTGAATCTAAGGTCTCACTCTGAACTGATGCTTAATTGGTTCGTAAGCCTGGCAAGTTACCTAATTTTTCCTGAACCTTAGTTTTCTTTACCCTAAAGTGAAGCCATTAATATCTAACATTCAGGGTTGTGAAGATTAGAGGATACTAATATGTATAATACCTAATGTGGGTACCTGGTACATATAGTTGCTTAGTAAATGATAGCTATTGCTGTTATTTATTTGTTCATTTATTTCTTCAAGAAGTATATATTGAGGACTTGCTACGTGTAAATGATATAAGTGAAACATCAGAGATAGATAGCAGATACTTTCTATTGAGAAATGGAGTGATGATACATGCTATTGTGCTCATGACATTATGTTTTATTTAAGTTTTTTCTGCCTTTAGTAAATTGTTTCTAGTAGGGCAAAGACACTGCTTTGTTCACTGTTTTGTTCCCTGGCACATAGTAGGAAATCCTCAATAGCTATTTGTTAAAATGAATTGAATGTAGAATGTTAGGGAGGAGAAAAGAGTGCCTGTTAGGTTCTAGTAAAGGTGATGAGGTGAATGGTCATCAACTGAGAGATAGTAGAGTGGAATTTCAGGGTTATAGGTTATGTTCATTATCAACTAGCTAGATAATGTCAAATTGTTTGCCTAAGGGTAGCAATTTATATTCATTCCAGCAGTTTATATTTGATCCATTTGCTTGAGAATATTTGTTTTTTATATTTAAGTAAAATTCACAGAACATAAAATTAACCATTTTAATAAAAATGTAAAATTCAGTGACATTTAAAATTCAGTGTTATATGACCACACTCTGCTGTAGTTCCAAAACATTTTCATCACTTCACAAGAAACTATGATAACCTATTACTAAGCAGTCACTCCTTATTCTTTCTCCCATTCCCTGCCAACCACCAATCTATTTCCTAGCTTTAGATTTATCTGTTCTAGATGTTGCATATAAATGGATTCATACAATGTGTGGTCTTTTGTGACTGACTTCTTTCCCAGTGATACTATGTTTTTAAGATTTTTCCATGTTGTACTTGGGTTAGTAGTTCATTCATTTTTATGACTAATATTCTGTGTTTTGGATATACTATGCTATCAGTTGATAAAAAATTGGGTTTTCATTTTTTGGTTACTATGAGTAGTGCCATTATAAGCATTCATGTACAGGTATTTATTTGGTTACATGTTTTCAGTTATTTGGAGTATATACCTGGAAGTGTAATTGCTGGTTCATGTAGGAGTTATATATTTAACATTTTTATTTTTCTTTTAAAATATTTTTATTTTTATTTAAAACATTTTAAAAAACTAATTTACTTATTTATTTTTGGTGGTACTCAAGATTGAATCTAGGGCCATTTGCATATTAGGCAAGTACTCTACCATTGAACTGCATCTCCAGCCCCTATAATATATAACATTTTGTGGAAATACCAACTCATTTTCCATAGAAAATGTATTACTTAGATTTCTATCAGCAGTGTACAGGGTTCTAATTCTCATATAAACACTTGTTATTTTCTGTTTACAAAATTGTAGCCATTCTAGTGGGTGTGGGTTGGTATCACATTGTGGTCTTAATGTGCATTTTTCTAATAAATGAATAATGATATCTGTATGCTTATTGGTCATTTGTTTATCTTCTTTAGAGAAATGTCTATTCAAATTCTGTGTCCATTTTTAAACTTGGTCTTTTTTTTCTTTTTGTTGCTAGGTCATAAGAGTTCTCTCTCTCTTTTTTTTTTGGTGGTACCAAGGATCGAACTCACAACCTTGCGCCTGCTAGACAGGCACTTAAGCCACTGAACCAAGCTCCCAGCCCTAGTTTTTTGAGGCAGGGTCGCCTTATGTAGCTCAGACCGGCCTTGCGCTTGAGTTGTAGCCCAAGCCAGCCTCAAACTCACAATGCTCGTCCTACCTCAGCCTCCGGAGTGCTGGAATTAAAGGCGTGCGCAACCACGCCCAGCCTTCCGGCCTGTAAGAGTTCTCTTCATTCTGGATACTTGACCCTTATTAGATAAATGATTTGTAAATATTTTCTCCCTGTATGTAGATTATTTCGCTTTCTTATAAATAAATGTCTTCTGATACACAAAAGTTTTTAATTTTAATAAAATTCAACGTATCAGTTTCTTTTTTGTGGTTTTACTTTTGGTATCAAAGCTAAGAATCCTCTGGCAAATTCAAGGTCATAAAGATCCCTACTTTTTTTTCTTTAGAATGTTTGAAAGGAATGTTTTGTTTTTCTCTCCTGCATGAGTTCTCAGATGAAACAGACTAGAACCTTATATTAGTTCTTTAGAGGCTTCTAGAGGGCCAGGACGATAAGATATGCTTGGCTCCCTCCAGAATCAGGAACTGGTATTGCAGACTGGAAACTCAGGCTGCCCTCTTTGAGGTATTGCAGAGACTCATTGGAAGATAGGGAAAGGAAAATAAAAATTATGAAAGTATCCTACTGTTTTAAAATTGCCTTTTTTCAAGTTCTGTGTTTGCTTGGTTGCTGAAAACCTCTGACTATTTTCCAGAATTCTGAAAATTTTCATTGACAGTTTTCCCTTTATTTTTCAGTAATGAGGATTGAACCCATGGCCTTTGCACTGAGCTACTTTCCCTGATCTTTTAAAATTTTTTTATTTTGAGAAAGTCTTGCTAAGATATTAGGAATAGAATTAAGAGCACAGTTATAGTTGCCTTTCAGTGGATGGTGAAATATTACCTTTTCAATAATTATTCATAAAAATATTGACATTTTTACATATTTATCAGGTTAAGTTGTGAAAGTTTAATACATATATATATCATGCCTAATGATTGAATTAGGGTAATTAGCATTTCTATCTCAAATGTTTATCATTTCTATGTATTGGGAACTTTTAGACTCTTAGTTATTTTGAAATATCTCATATTTTATATTTTAGTTATGTTACTGTGCTACATTAACTATTTTAAGACTAGAGAGGAATTGAGAGATGGATAAGGCTGTGGAGAAGTTTATAAGTGGGAACTGGAAAATGGGGAAAATGTATTGCATGGAATAACTTTTTTTGGTGAATTGGAAAGATTATCTGTTGAGTACGAGTTGGGCTGTGGTAAAGTAGAGGTTGATAAAATCCTCGAATTGTTACTTGCCAAGCATTGGAAAATAATTATTAGATTGAGGACTCAGCCAGAGTTTGAGGCTGCTGTTGAAATGGCACTAGCATGACTATTTGTGATTTCTCCAAGAAGTTAACATAGATTGCAGCTATCCTCTGTGCTTGGAGTTTACTTGGCAAATGAGAGAAAAGGACAGGGGTGTAATGGGTCATAGGGCTTTGTTGAAATAGTTAAGATATCTCACTCTATAATACACAGGGTACAGGTAAGAAAGGTAAAGGAGTGGTGGGTAGACCAAGAGGAAATAAAGGGATTTGAGGATTGGCTGACACAATTAGATTGAGGAACGAGTAGAATGGGAGAAAGGAAAAAGAGGATCGGCAGAATGAAAGACTGGCATCATAGAATGAGACATTTAAATTTTATTTCAGAGGTGAAGCCTTTGCAGGTGATGGATGATAAAGTTTAGGATGTGACCTTTGAAACTGGTATATCAAAGTGAGAAGGAGCTGTCATTGATTTTAAGGAGGTCAGAGAACTATAGGGCTGGGATGTTGGTTGAATTTTTTATATGGTACCTGAAGATTGATAGAATTACTTGGGATAGAGGAACCTGAGACTTGTGCCAACATTTTTAATGAATGTGAATGATTATTAGTATTAGTTAATGATCAGTGGTGGATGCTGCCTTGCCGAGGTAATTTTTCTTAGATAATTAGTTGTTTCCATTGGAGATCAAGCTATGGTCAGTTTATTTGGAAATAAGCAGATATTAAGTTAGGAAAATGAAATCCATGTAAGTAAACACTGCTCATACCATATATTTGTTTGGCATTTACTGAATGCTTTTTTTCTGGGCCTCAAAATTGCTTACAGTAGCCGGGCGTGGTGGCGCATGCCTTTAATCCCAGCACTCGGGAGGCTGAGGTAGGAGGAACATTGTGAGTTCGAGGCTGACTTGGGCTACAATGCGAGCACAAGGCCAGGCTGAGCTACATAGTGCGACCTTGCCTCAAAAAACTAGGGCTGGGAGTTTGGCTCAATGGCTTAAGTGCCTGACTGGCAGGTGCGAAGTTGTGAGTTCAATTTCTGGTGCCGCAAAAAAAAAAAAAAAAAAAAAAAAAAAAAAAAAAAAAAAAAAAAAAAAAAAAAAAAAAAAAAAAAATTGCTTACAGCATAGGAGAGAAAATAGACTTCTGAATAGAGAAATGATACAGTGTGCTTAGTCTCTGGCAGGTGTATCCTCCAATCCATTGGGATAAACATGGGATCATCGGAACTTTTTATACTTGTCTATTTCATTATGTATACTTTTTTTATACAAAAGAGTTCAGAGCATATGAAAGTATAGATAACATAAAAACTTATACATAGCATCTAATTAAGAGATAAAATGTTATAGATATAATCGAAATCTTCTTATATATCGTTACCTAATCCCATTGGCTTTTTCTTTTTACCCTTGCTTCCACACTGAATTTACGTTCATAAATGTTTTAAATGTTGCATGCTTCTTCAATCTCATATAGTTGTTTTATACTGTTTTTAATCTTTGATTTTCTTTTCTCCATTTAACATTGATTTTAAGGTTTTTAACATTGATACTTTAGGTACAAGTTCATTAATTTTCCCATGTATACACAGTATTTCGTTGTTTATTCTATAATTTCTTAATTCTTGTGATGGGTTCATTGCTCTGATTTTTCTCATTGTAGAATATTTTAATGCATGTGCTTGCACGTTTGTTTTTTGCCCAATTATCAAACTCAGGGCCTCATGCATGCTAGGTGAGCACTCTACCTCTGAGCTTCCTGGCCTCCTACATGTTTTGAACTCAGTTATCCATTGCTGCATAACTTAGCATTTTAAAACAGCAAACATTTATCATGGATTCTGTGGACTAGGTATCTCGGCGTAGTTTAGGTGCTTGTGTGTTGAGAGTTTCCCACAAGAGTACAGTCAGGTGCCAACAGGCTGCAATTATCATATGGTTCATGTGAAGCGGATTGGCCTCCCTGCTTATTCATCTGGCTATTGATAGGCCTCAGGTCCTCACTGGCTAATGGCTTAGGATATCTTTCCTTCATAGGTCTTTGGATGGGGCAGCTCACAGTGTGGCAGCTGGCTTTCTTCATAGTGAGCAAGCAGGTAATTTAGAGAGGAACCAAAGTGGAAGCCACAGTGTTTTGTAGCCTAATGTAATTCTACTTCTGCCATATTGTTTGATAGAATTGAGTCATTAAGTCTTGTCCATGCTCAAGGGGAAGGGATTACATAAGGATATGAGTAGCAGGAGGTGGGATCTTTGGAGGCCTTCTTAGAGGCTGCCTTCTACCCTAGGTGGTAGAGTACCCATCATCTACTTACTGAAAGTTATGCTATGTCTTCCTGTGATGGCTATTCTAATATATACTTTGCTAAAATGTAAGAATTAAGTTTCACTAATGCTTAAAATAGGAATCAACATTAGTGGCCTGTGGATTAGGCTTGTTTATTATGTAAGAATATTAAGAGCTGGTCTTCGTGGTGCACTTCTGTAATCCCAGCATGTAGGGCAACTGAGGTAGAAGGAGTGCAAGTTCAGGGTTAGCCAGGGTAACTTGTTGAGACCCTGTCTCAAAATAAAAAGAGCTAGGTATGTAGCTCAATACAAAGACCTGGACATATGCGGGGGTGGGGGGTGGGAGAAATTGAGAGGAATTGTAGTAGTTCTAGGTTGTTTTCACATATATTGCTAATTGTGTGTGGTTGGAGATTTTGTGTATTATTTTATCTCAATTTAAACTCACGCTTCTGAAATTGACAGGTTAGCTTTAAGATATCTGCACAGGAAGGTTGCATTTAGAATGGGAAAATATTGCAAGTGTATGATAAGAAAATAGGAGAACTGATTTCTCCTGGTAAAAGCTCTTAGCTATGTATGATGGAAAAATAATTATAATCTTTTATGCCTCATAGAAAGTCAGGCAACATTAGAATCACAGACTATTTTGAATAATTTTGTATTTGTAAATATTCGCTACTTAATGATTTATTACCATTGTAAACAGTGAACTGTATCAAAATTGTATATTGTATCTTAAGATATTAGTTAATTTGGTAGTACTTGTAGTTTGTATGTATATGTGTATGTACAGACAAAAGTTTAAAAAAAAAGCATGTTCAAATTTGTGGATTATTGTACTAGAATAGTAGAGGTATGAAAAGAAGTACTGGGGAAGTAAAGAGGAGGGAGCAACTGATAGCTTTAGGAACTCAGGAAAGGCTTCACTGAGGATGCAAATTTTGAGCTGGGTCACAAAGGACAGGTAGGAATCTCAGTGACCAGAGGACATTTTTGGTGGGGGCAGCAGCTGTGGTTAGAGTAAGAAGTGTGGGGGAGGTGAAGACAAATGTGAATGGAGATGAAGGTAGTGGCCAGAACGTGTGTTCTGTATGAGTATGGTGGAACTCAGTTAACTGTCAAATTGTCATAATCTCTGAGAACTGAGTTCCTTAGCTCTCTAGTTGCCATCTGGCCGGTATGGCACCATCCTTTATGTGAGGATTCTAAAGCCAGCCCCAACTTACCAGCAGTGGGGAGCAAAGATTTCCCATTGAGAGTTTCAGACCATTGTACTTGTTTTTAACAAACAAAAAATTGAACATGTATAAATGTTATTTTTATTATTATTTACTTCCCTTGCAATAAACTGCACATACTTAAAATATACTATTTGCTAAGTTTTAACATAGGTACACACGCCTTTAATCCCAGCACTCGGGAGGCTGAGGTAGGCGGAGCGTTGTGAGTTCGAGGCCGGCTTGGGCTACAACGCAGCGCAAGGCCGGCCTGAGCTACATAGTGCGACCCTGCCTCAAAAAACCAGGGCTGGGAGTTTGGCTCAGTGGCTTAAGCGCTTGCCCTGGCAGGCGCAAGGCTGTGAGTTCAATCCCCGG
>RJWM01012395.1:0-56652 GCA_004363535.1 Dasyprocta punctata | reverse complement strand
TTCAAAGTAGGTATTGACAATCTTCTGAATTTCCACAGGATCTGTAATGAATTAACCCTTTTCCTTCCTCACTGCATGAATATGGTCTCTCTGCTGTGAGAAACTGAAAAGGTAAATAAATTCTAAAATGTAAAATAGATGTTGTGAAATGGGAAGAAATTGTTCAAAAGGAAAAAATAACTAGGATGGTTGAAAAGGCGAAAGGACAGTAGGGAAAGGGGAAAATGCAATTCAGTTATACTATTTATTAGTGCCTCCTAGTTCATTAAAAAGGAAAGGCCATGGTAATATTGTTTGGAAAAATTTTTATGCCCATATCTTGTACCCTGAGCAACTATTTTAAAGATAACAACATGTAATGTATTAGCTATTGTTATTCTCCTATTATTTTGTTATGATAATTGCACCTTTTTTCCAAAAAATAAAAAATAAATAAAAATGCTCATCATAAAACAGCAACCCCTTGTGATGGCATTAGTTGCCTTTATAAGAAGAAACACAGGCTCTTCTTGCTATATTTCTTCTTGTATTTCTTCTTGTTTTTAATCTTGTTATTCTTGTTCTTGTTTTTCAACTTTTCTTCTAGTTATTGTTCTTATTCTCGTTCTTCTTTCACTTTTTCTCTTTGTTCTCATTATTCTTGCTCTTGCCTTTCTCCTGTTCTTTCTCTGCCTCCTTTTTCTAATTCCCTCCTTTCTGGGTAGTTATGCATCTATAAGTTAGGAAGTTATCACTCTATGGGAACCAGCAATCTCAGTACTATAATCTAGGATTTCTAGATTCAAGAAATGTGAGAAGAGCCAGGGGTGGTGGGGCACACTTTTAACCCCTGCACTACAGAGACTGAGGCAAGAGGATCCCTACGAGTTACAGGCAAGCGTAGGTTTCATGGTTGAGTGCAAGACCAGTCTGAACTACATAAAGAGACACTGTCTCAAACAAAACAAAACAAAACAAAACAAAACAAAAAAAGTGGAAGACAACATGGACAATTCTCTTTGACAGAACAGTTATCTCCATTTTGGCTAAACCTGGTCCTATTTCCATGTATTGACATGTACAGAGATGACTAAGGATTTTCCTTACCCCTTTAATTGACTTTAAGCAATGTAAATCAGTCTGGCCAAGATGCTGAGGCATAGTCTTTAATGCAAGGTGAAAGTCAGTCTTTCCTTACCCCATAGCTCCCAAAGAACATGTGTGAACTGGCCAGGAACTAGAGTCAGCTTCTACACTGTCAGCTAGGATGAGCCTTGAGATAAGAAGCTATGAGTTCCCAGGGTTTAAAAGATTACACATCAGATCTGAAGCATCCATCCCAAAACATGAGATGCTACTTCAATTGTGTTATGCAGATTGGTCTTTCTACATATCCTTCTCTGTGCATATTGCAGAGGTAACTTCAGGCCTCCTACCTAGTCCAGCTCACATTACTTACATACATCCCACCATTCTCACAGTCACTCATTCTCAAGCCATTCTTCTTTTTTCACAAATTAATAAAATCTGTGTTCCAGTCTACATTGAGGCCTTTGTTCTGATAGACCTTCATCCTGACCAGACTAAGGAACCCTTGGCTCCCCATAACTATAAATATGCCTTATTGTTTTTATTCTTGCTGTGGGTTGCACTCAAAGTGGTAGATTTGAAATAACATATTGGAATTCCAATAACTTTTCATGAGATTACAATTATACATTTCCCAGACCATGAGGACGACTGGGAAAGACTCTATATTTGGCACCCAATGTGGAGTGAAATGCATCATCTTCTTGGCACGATGATCACTTTCCAGAATCAGGTGCTGGCAACCCACTGAATCCTGTGTGACTAATGTAAAGGTAAATGGAGCATTTTACTAACTATAGTGCTTAGATATAAGTAGCAAGTATGAGTATTTTCATCAAGAATAACAG
This sequence comes from Dasyprocta punctata, assembly GCA_004363535.1. Classification (NCBI taxonomy): domain Eukaryota; kingdom Metazoa; phylum Chordata; class Mammalia; order Rodentia; family Dasyproctidae; genus Dasyprocta; species Dasyprocta punctata. Next base: position 54,736 of record RJWM01012395.1, on the reverse strand, counting down.
TGGGGCAATGGCATTCTTTATCAGAAGAAGAGAAAGAATTTAGCTTAATGATTATGAAGCTGTTAAATTATGCAGACATTAAGGTGTCATCTAAGCAAGTTTTTAGAAAACTCCATCAGATAGCTGCATTCTACATTTTCTTTCCCAAAGCTGGTACACTCAGTATCAGTTTGGGATAAAGTACGTGAGATCTTTTATGTAGTTAAAATGAAAAGTAAAAAAAATAAAAATAAAAAATAAAAATTTACCCACAAACTCTAGCAACATATAAAGTAGTAAAGGTGGCCCTGTCATACTTGCAACATAAATTAGAAAAAAAAAAAAAAAAAAAAAAAAAAAAAAAAAAAATTAACCCAAAAAACCAACAAAAATAAAAAGAAAAAAAGGTGGCCCTGTAAAACAAGAAAAAAAAAAAAAAAAAAAAAAAAAAAAAAAAAAAAAGCAGACCAGCAGCAGGTTACCATTACAAAACACTCTAACTATGCTGATAAAATGCTTATGAATAAGGTAATTGAAATTTTAAAAAATGCCCTGGTGTAACCAGAATAAAAGGATCAGATCACTAGGGTAAAGTATCTCCAAAAGGGTTGCTGGAGAAAAACAAAGCATGTTTAAAAATACAGATATTCAAATGTATTCACTTTTGCAAGACGTTCTGCAAGAAATACAAAACTTTTCCAATATATTCACACACTCAGCTTCATTCTCCACACCCAATTTGTAACATAACATTTTCACCACTGTGCTTCCCACAGACCCTGCTTTCTCCATACCTCAGAGTTAGTTCAGTAACAGTCCCCCTCAGCGGTGGAATGACAACTGGTGGTCAACTTCTAACAACTAGCTGAACTGAATCAGCATAGTCCTGGCTGTGGATAGCACACCTGAGAATTGTTGTCAACATAAAAAGGAGAACTGGGGAGGAAGAAGTGGAATTGTTTGTTCTCCTGTGTGTTGGTGTTTCTGTTGCCATGGGTTTTTCTGGAGGAGCTTGTTGAGTTTCTTTCCTGATATGAGCTTCACTGTTCTAAACATCAGAGGAGCTTAGAACCCTGTTGTCACTGAGAATGGTGGCAGTTCACTTGGGGGGAGCTCTGGTCTTTATTTTACCACTTCCTGGCTCCAGAGGGGAAGAGAGTATGCTGTTCATCTCCAGGAGGAAGCTTGTCACACTGGTTTCCTGATTTGGACCCAGCTGTTCTGATTGTTAGAGCTTTCTGGCACAATAGAAAAGCAAAAGAAAAGAGAAAGTGGCCTTTTTATTGAGGACACAGAGAGGAGCCTACAACCCACAGAAGTTTGCTGTCTACTCTGACCAGATACAGAGGGACAGAGTGTTATATGACCTCTGATCGGAAGTAGTACATGGGGCAGGCATTGATGGTGTGCAAGGAACTGATTGGAATTTTCTTTGTGCACAAACAGGAAAGGAAGTTGCAATTTGGGCCAAAGGGGAAGAAGGAGGAAGTGACCATCAGGATAGTTGTTCCTGCTTTGACTTCTGCAATGTTAGACCATCGCCATAGTTGTACAATAATTTATACTAGGGCAAGAACTTTTCATTCCTATCTTTGTGTTGTTAGGAAAAGGGCAAAGACTCTCTCTTACTACTTCCTGCTGGATGGGAGCATCATGTTTGGTTTTAGGAAGGTTAACAGGATGACAGTTGATTTCCATACAGAAGCTGGTATCAGGTGTTTCAACCAGGACAAGGAGTGTATCATTGGTGAACACTCACATCCTAGATTGGAGAAATGAAAAGACAAGGTGCTATGAGGAGTCAGGGCACTGTCATAATTAAAGGAGAGGTAGAAGAAAAGATGCCCATGATCCAAATGTGTCGTTCCTCAGGACCATGGTGAGGAATAATCTGAAAAATGAGCTTGGAGTTGGGAGGGGTGAAGTTACAGGAGGCAATTATTCCCCCATCTGAAAGGGTAAAAGTGTAAAAGTGTAGGTAGGACTTGTCCTTGGTCCAGGGGTTGAGCTGGAAAGGATGGGAAGCACTGGAAATGTAAGACCTGATAGTTAAATCATGTTTGGGAAATTAGAGACTAAGGGTGGGGAGGGCTGTGGCTATGTTACTATAAGTGAGATGAGAGCCCAGACCCAGAGGGGTCTCATGTTTAACTAAACAGCTGATGGTGGAGAGAGCAAAGATAGTTGTTATGTAGAACAGTGTAAAAACAGTTTTACATATAATGTGGGAGTCTTTAGGAAAAGCTGCCCAGAGTCTTACAGCAAAAGAATAATTAATAAAATGTAAGGGATCAGGAGCCAAATAGGATAACAAACATGACTTAGTCTGAAAGTTGTGGCTGTGGACCCTTGATGAGTTGGAGATGGGTGGCAGATAGCAGGTGTGATGACCACTCAGGATAGTTAGAGTCAGGGGTGTTAGGATTAAGAGGGCACTGCTTAGCTTGAGTGATGTTGAACCAGATTGGCAGTCCAGCAAACTCAACTACCATTGGAGTTGCAAGAAAGACCAAATAGGGGCCATTCCGATTTGGTTGTAGTCCTGTGGATTTAGAAGTTTTAAGATAAATTAGGTCTCCTGGGGATCTAGGAGGCTCTGGTTTGGTCCCACCAGAGGGTTGGGGGAGACAGAGATCAGCATGTTGTCCTAACGAGTGTCAGAGGAAGCAGAGGATTGGGATGTAGTCATCAAGAAGAGGGAGACTTTGGGAGGTAGGAAGATTGTGGAATAGGAATGGTCAGTCTTACATGAATTTAAAAGGACCTAAGAAGTATGAGCCTGGTGAAGTGCTCTGAGTATGGCTAAAGAAATGAGGACTATCCCTGAACCTTGAGGGAGCACTGTCTAGGTAAGTTGTTGAGGCCTGAGAGTGTCTGAGTTAGTCTATGCAAATGCAAAGAAATCCTAACAATCAGGGTGCAGGGGGATGCTAAAAAGCATCTTTAAGGTTTTGGACTGTGAAGTGAGTGGTGGAGGGAGGAATATGAGCAAGCATAGTATAAGGGTTTGGCAACACTGGGTGAATTGGGGTAACAGTGTCATTGATTACCCTAAGGTCTTTCACCAGACAATAGGATCCATTAGGCTTGAGTACCAAGAGAATGGGAGTATTGTAGGTTGAATGGGTAGGTTTGAGAAAACCATTGTCTAAAAGATGTTTGATTATAGGTTTCAGTCCCTGTCGATGTTTGGGAGCTATAGGATATTGAGGAATGCAAGGAAAGACTGAAAGATCTCTGAGACAAATTAAAAAAGGTATAGCATGAGTAGTGCAGATGGGGTTGGAGGTGTCCCAAACTATGGGGTTGACAAGGGAAGAAGGGAGAGGAGGGGATGGCTTTGTGGCACACTGTGATTGTGTTTGGAGGACGAGAGATGTGGGGAGGGAGAAGGTAAATGAGAAGTTAAGCTTTTGGAGGAGATCCTTACCTAAAATTGATGTGGAACATGTTGGTATTACCAGAAAGCTATGAGTGAAGCAGAGAGTTTGGAACCTGTGTGGAATAGGCCCTGTTTGAAGAGGCTGCATAGGTTGGCCATCAACATCCACTACAGATACTGAGGATTTAATATAATGGCCTGAAAACTCAGAAAAAAGACTGTATGTGGCCTTTGTGTTTACACGTACAGAGAGTGTTTTACCTGAGACCTCCAGTGAGACTTGGGGCTCTGAGAAGAATACCTTAGTGGAGGCTGTGGGCCCCAAGCCACATCAGTCTTCAGCAGCAAGTCCAAGTAGATCAGCCAGTGATGAATCCAGTGGTGATGAGATCTCCTGTGAGGGCGAGGAATTGGAGGATGGCTTACCTGCTCTCTAGTAGCTAGGACAGTTGCTCTTCCAATGGCCCTTGAGATTGCTGAGGGAACAGGGCCCCAGAGGAACTGACAGGTTGGGGCATTCTCTTGCCCAATGTCTTTCCTTGTCACACGTAAAGCATGGTCCAGGAGAAGCTCAGCCAGTTTCATCTTGTTTTGGTTTACCTGTCTTAGGACCCCCAAGTGTCACTGCTAAAAGATCAGATTGATATTTAGCAAATTTCTGTTTTGTGTGTCTTTTTTCTCCTTTTGAGTTTTATATCTGTTGTTGAAAACATGAAAAGTCATATTAAGAAGGTCTCCCTGTGGGGTTTGAGGGTCAAGTTTAGCCGTTAGTACTTTTGCCTGAATCTTAGGAGCAGACTGAGAAATAAAATAAGAGTTAATATCAATTGTCCCTTTATGAAAGTCTGGATTTACATTAGAAAACTTAATTAGGGTGTCCCTAAGACATGTTAGGAACATAGCAGAGTTTTTTATGTCTTGGGCCTTTAGCTGTTGAACTAAAGAAGAAGAGAGTGATAACAGTATAGTGAAGTAGGGACAGTAAGCTTAACATATCAAATATCAGGCATGTTAGAACATTAAATGGAACTGCTAGTTTTTGTTAACAATGGGTGTTTTAACATTTGAGATAACATTTTGTATCACAGCTGTATTTGCATTTTTTATCTAATATATAAGAAGCTTTTATACATTACATACATTTTTGTTTAAAAATTACCATTTGAATGGTGACCCCATGTTGGTTTGACTTGAATCTCCTGGCTGGAGCACAAGAAAAATGCAGATGTCTGGATCTGAAAGATGTTTATCATTATAAAAAAACCCCTAATTTTATACTTGAAAGCACGACTATAGCATCAGATCAGCAATAATGTATTTTCTCAGCCATATGAAACCTTTATAGTAGCATCAAGAACTTCAATATATTTTTATAATTTTAGTTGGAATGTCTCCTATAAGGCTATGGAGATTATTGGGGCCTCTGATTAATGAAGAAGAACTGGTTAATGTTACCAGGAGGTCGCTTTCTAATCCATCAACTGAAATCCTGTCCAACAATCTCTCTCTACCCCAAGGAATTTTGTTTAACCTCTTTTAGCATCATTTTGACCAGCTGGCAACCCAGGTAGAAGCATGCTTTTTAAATCTATAACCCAAATAAACCTTGATTAAATGATCTGAAAATGCAAAAGAAAAAGGAAACGAGAAAGGATTGTTGAGCTCAAGTAAAAAGGAACAGCTCTTTGTGGATATGACATACAAAGAAACATACAGATGATCTGGACCTGTGCAGATTGCACACAGAAACTTATACAGTTTAACAGAAAAATACCTTAGACAATCAGAGTGAACTCAAATATAATTATCCCATGTAAGCTATAATTTACATGTGTAAGTATAAATAGACTAGTGAGAACTTTTTTGTAAGTCAATTAACAGAGATCTCTTGAAATAAGAATAGCAAACCTGGGGTCATTTTTTAGTAGTATTTGTTTGGTGTCTATGATCTGCTTTCTCTCAAGCTGCTTGTCATAGCTGAGCCCACTCTTGTGAGCGAAGGGCAGTGGTGAGAATCACATAAACATCCCTGAAATGTAAATCATAACAATTAGTGATAAATTTAAACTCTTTAATATAATTCTGTGGGTCAAGGGAAAAGGAACCCAATTTACGGTTAATCTGAGATAGGTCAGTGAGGAAAAAAGGAACATGAATGTGAACTAGTCCCTGGGGACCAGCCTGTTCTTGAAGGGGAAATAGAGATTGAGACTGAGAAGGCTGTCGAGTGAGAGGTATAGATGACCATGAGTAGCTGGTGTCTGTGGGCAGTTACAGGGTGATTGACCATAAAACAGCCACTTGTCACCATGTGACAGGGAAGCACAAGATGGTGACTGGTTACCATGAGACCCACAACAAGATGGCTGCTGCTGGTTACATGGTAAGGGAGCACAAGATGGTGACTGCTCATCATGTGACCTGCAGCAAGATGGCTGCAGCTAATCACATGATGAGGGACTGCAAGATGGCAGGCATTTACCATGTAGCCTGTCACAAGATGGTAGCAGACTGTCACATGGTGGAGGACCGCAAGATGGCAACTGTCTTCCATGTGAGCTGCAGCAAGATGGCTGCTGAGGACCACATGTTATGGGACTACAAGATGGCAGTCATATACCATGTGGTCTGCTAGGTGGCTGATACACATGAGATGGAGTATGGTGAGCTGGTGGGGAAAATGGCAATGCAGGAGCAGAGGAGATAGAAGAAGTGGGGCCATCCAACAGGATAGATGGCTCAGGTTGAAGGGATTGAGGAGTCTGAGACTAAGGAGAGGAAGTAAAGGAAGAGGTAGAGACTGCAAGGGGTGAGGAAAGGGGAGAGGATGAGGCAAGGGGCTCAGAGACCTCTGGTTGAGAAGTTGAGGGGTCTGGGTTTGGGGATATGGAGAGAGGTAGTAAAGACTGGAGATACCTCACCTAAAGGGTCCAATGGGGAGGAAGTGAGAGATCCTGCAGGGGTATAGTGAGCCAGAATTACTTGGGCCACCATACATAGTTGAGTGAGAGAACACGTCCTCAGAATGAGAAAGGCCTGGACATAAGGGATTTTTACCAACTTGCCACTGTGGTGGTAAAAGTTATACAAATCTTGAAGAATAGAGGGGTCAAACATTTCCCCCTTAGGCCATGGGCTGCTGTTAAGCTGGTATGTCAGCCAAGCCACCTGGCAGTAAAAGATCAGACTTCTCATTTTCATAGCCTTCTTAAGGCCAAAAGCAGGAAGGTTACAAACCAGGTACCCCAGAGGTGTGTTTTTCGGGGGACAGGAAATGGTACTCCTCATAGTGACTGAATTAGAGGTGAGTCAAGAGAACAACTTTGCCTCAGCATGTAAGGGCTTTAGCCCTGCCCAAGGAATGTGAAAGCTGTTCTGGGTCACACTTATCAACAGAAGTCATCACTTGCTTTGAAAGTGTGACAAATAAGGTCCCAACACCTGTTCTCATCAGCCATCGCTGAGGGTGTGAGGTGGGGTCCCAGAGAATGAAAAATAATAGCTCTGCCTCAGGCTGTCCTACCCAAGGAACATGAGAGCTGCTATCTTTGTCCAGGCATGGCAGTGGGTTATCTGACATAAGTTTATGAATTTCTAAGGTTGAGAACAGGTCTGTCTCAGTTGTCCAAGGAGCATGAGAGCTGTTATCCACTGAGAAATCGAAACAGAAAACCCTGGAAGGAAAGGTGGCTAACCTGTGACAAGTGAGGTGGGTCAGTGTTGGATGCAGGCTAGTAGCAGTGAATAAGCAGGTCGTGGGGGAACAAAAAGTGGTTTGTTAGTCAGGGGAGCTCAAGACTGGGGGTGATCCCCAGGAGCTCACAAACACTGCCAATCTGAGTTGCAAAGCACCAGTATGTTAGAATTTTCTGGCACAATAGAGAAGCAAAAGAAAGTGAAAGTGGCCTTTCTATTGAGCACACAGAGAAGAGTCCACAACCTGCAGGGTTTGGCTTTCTCCTCTGACCAGATATAGAGGGGCAGAGGGTTAAATGACCTCTGATTGAAAGTGATACATGGGGTGGGCGTTGAGGACGAGTGTGGAAATGATTGAAGTTTTCTTCATGAACAAACAGGAAAGGAAGTTGCAATTTGGGCCAAAGGGGAAGAAGGCAGAAATAACCATAGGGTAAGCATTTCTGCTTTGGCCTTCCACCATGTTAGACCATTGCAATAATTGTATAATAATTTATACTAGGGCAAGAGCCTTTCACTGATCATAGGATGAACTTGGGACCTTGTTGTCACTGAGGATATTGTGGTAATTTTCTGTGGTGTGTTGGTCCTTATTTCGAGTGTTATTTTCTGGTCCTAGTGCAGAATCTTCAACCTACTGACACAGATCAACCAACCTACTAGCACAGACTTTCTGTCTTTCGCCACTGACCTTTGGAGTTTCCCAACACAGATCAATAAAACAGACTTGGAAAAGACATTTTCATGGGTTCTAGATCTTCAGCTGGACTCATGTAAGACTGCTCTGATATCTAGCTACTCAGCCGGATTTTTGGGGGTATTTATAGTGTAGGCAGATTTTCTATATTTTTCACGTTTGAATCTTTGGGTGACTATTAGAAATAATTTTGCAAATTATGTGTCCGGTATTAGTCTTTTTCCCTTGCAAACCCTGACTACAGCATACTCCTCTCCTCCCCTCATGAAAGACAAAATACAGTGATGTGAGGGAACTTGCACAGCTAGAATGTTTTCCAGTCACTAGAGAATGATCCAGAGCACCCTACTTATAAACCCATTATTCACATGGCTTTTAACGTTTTGTTCTTGAAAGAATTCAGAGCATCCTAGACAATAGAGTTCAGGGTCCTTATCCTCTTGGTTGTACAGATAATATAATTTAAGACTTTCAAATGGTACAAGGCAGTGTAACCCATCTAGTCCACATGTGCCTATCTTCAGCACAATTCCTACATTTTTAATTGTGTTTAAAAGCATTCATTTCAGAACAAGCACAGAGTAATCGTTAGGATAAGACTTTAAAGCTAATATGCAGGAAATGCTATCTGGCATGGGAAGATAGGCTAATTTAAATGTTTAGGTATGTACCCCACCCCTTCCTTTCACGTAGTGCAAAGAACAGCTACACTCAGCATGGCTTTCTGTCCCTCGGGATGGTATAGCTAATAAATCCTTTACCCAGATAATCCAAGGTCCTATAAAGACTTACAGCCAGTTTGTAGCATGATTACAAGAGACTGTAAATAGGCAGATTTTTCACAGTAATGTGGCTAAAATACTCATTTTTCAATTAGCATATGAGAATGTGAATGATAAGTGTAAAGGAGTATTAGCCTTGGTATTTCATATTAAAGTTTTATCTGTTTACATTAATGCATGCCAAAAATATTGAATCTACCACTCATGCTTCTGCACTCATGGTACAGGCTATATCACAAAACCTTGCCAATAAATTCATCTGATTAAATGTTTTAATTGTGGCAAATGGGGATGCACTAGCTGACACTGTGCAGAGCTTTTAAAGATAGCAGCCCCTTCAGCTACTCAAGTTGTGCCTAGTCTGTGTCCAGGTTACAAGAAAGGCTTACACTGGAGAAACACTATAAATTTAAATTTCATAAAAATGGCACACTCTTGCAGAAAAAGCAAATCATGTTCCAAAACCAAAGTCTCCAATACAAATAAAAGACTGATCAGTCAGTAATCCAATGATTTAAACCAAGTTAAGCCAGTTTTATCCAGTTCAAACCAGACAAACAATAGTCTCTCACCAGGATGGGGGCACAGCAAAATGTTGATTCTCTTGTTTCTTTGGTAAAGCAGACCAGTCAAGAGTACAGGATTAGATTAGCCAGCAGTTTTTCACATTCATTTGTTGTGGGGAGAAAAGCTAATTTTAATTCCCACTGAAATTTTCACTCCTGTCCTTAACCCTGTGCATGAACCTGATAGAGACAAGTCTTTAAGCAAGGAACTTTATTTTTCCTAGAATATTACAGTATTACAGACCTAGCTATACTATAAAGCTAAATGAGGAATCTTTTACTGGATTGATGGATATGGGACTGATAACACCTTAGTCAATATTCACTCATGGACACCTGCTTAACTGACTTGACCCACCTCCACAGCTTTGATAGGTTCAGGCTCCTCTTAGGCTATCTCACAGAGTGCATTGCCAGTCCCCTATGCCAGCCATGATAGACAGACAGGCAGTTTAGCACTGTTTATTGCACCCGTTCCTGTTAGCCTATGGGGCATAAACCTTATGAAAGAATAAGACACTCTCTTAGTTTAGTATGCCCCTCAGATGTGTGCATCACCAGCTAGCAGGATGATGGTTCACATGGGATGCTGCAAGAGCAAAGGTTTGAGTAAAAACTTGCAGGACTGTACTTTTCCAGTAGCATCTTTAATTAAACAAAATAGATCTGAAATTGGATGTATAATGAAGGCCATTGGTGCTTCTCTGCAGGGAGAGTTAGGGATTTTATCCACGTTGGTAGAAGAACAACTGCAATTGGACCATCTTGAGCCTACTTTATTGCAACTAACTGCTAAGGGCTATGTTAAGTAGAACTGCTCCATTCTTTATTGATCATAATAGAACCCATTCTAATTTCCCAGGTCCACTGTCATTAAGTAATTGTAATGCAGATGATCTTGTAGATCTGGTTTCCATTTTTAATAAATTAAGAGAATCCCATAAATTTTTTTATCAAAATTCTAAATCTCTGCAAAAGAAATTTAACATTATTTTAACAAAAGCTAAACAAATTGTGATGTCACGTACTGCTGTCAGCTCATTCCTAGGCCTATTCCTCAACACAATTGCAATCACAAAATTCTTAGAACCAATCAGTTATGGCAAATGAATATCGCTGATATAGCCCTTTTAAAAAATTTAAATATACTCATGACTCTAAAAATACCTTCTCACATATTATACATGCTACATGTCATTCAGATAAACAAAGTCAACCATTGTGTATCAGCCTTTTCTAACATGGGGTGTCACAAACAATAAAGCATAATATCAGTCCTCCTTATATTGATAAATATTTTCAGAGTTTTCTTGATAACTGGAATATAAAGCATGTTACAGGAGTCCCCTATAATCTCCATGGTCAGACAATAATTGAACACATTCATCTTAAACTAAAAAATAAACTAGCCAGGCAAAAGAAAGAACATGGGTCAAAACTATACTACATATGTTTTAACTTTTCTGAATCTTGCTTGGCATGACCTCCAAACAGGTGTTTGGAATGGTCCAGCAACACTTAAACTGGGGCTGAGGACATGCTTGTATTTCCTCAGATAATTGGGAGATTTTGCTACCATCAGAGCTGTTCCATGGCCACAATCCAACCCACCTGCAAGCTACGTCAAGCCCTCTGCCGAGATCTCAAGCAATGGACCTGTCAGTGCATCACCCACTATTCTGGAAAGCCCTGCAGCAGGTTGTTCATGAGGCTTGCCACGTAGTTAACAGCCTGGGTTTGATTCAGTCACCTGAAAATCTTTTCCTTGCAATGCTTGCTCTCCCAGCACCTACAATATATATTCATGTGGTTCAGGGAGAATCCACCCTTGCTTAGACCCCTTACATGGATAGACAGGCCACCAGAGATTTTCCATTTATAGAGAGCAATAACCCTACATATACTATTTTGCCTGGCGCACAAATTTGAATGCATTTAGAATAGGCTAAACTTAACATTATATCTAACTTCATATAACCACTGTAATGTGTAGTTCATCTACAGTAAGATTCTAGCCCTTGCATGTTGGCTGTAGGTCAGACTTGGACAGTACGACTGTCTAAAGGACAATTTGCCTTATTAACCTTAAATTCTATTCCCTCAGATGTTAACCTAAGAGATTTTAAAACTAATGTTCCTATGTATATTCCAAAAAGTCAAGTCCCTTATTTTGAGGAAAGTGATTTGAACAGTTGGCAGTCATGCAGGGACCCATATCATGGTTGGGCTATACATAAATTTAATTATTCCTTTGTTGATTGATTCCCCAGGTGAGTTCTTCTGGGAAAAGGTACAGGTTGGCATGAGAGTTCCTTTTTAGGCTTTCCCAACTGTACCATGAACTCAGAGTCTTTGCCAAACGTTACATGGTCAGATAAAGGTCTCAATCCTCCCATCCCCAGATTTATTATCAGTTTACAAAACTGGACCCATACAATATGCTTTATGGAAATTAGCTCTAGCTTTTCATGTTGGACAGCTGAAGACTGGGTATCTGCAGCCGGTAGATGGAGGAAAATTCAAAGTATTATTGTAAGGTCATAGGTATATATAGGTAAATATACATGTTTATGATCCTCATATACTGTAAATAGGAAAGACAGAATAGCAGCAAAATATGTTCTTATATACTAATTGTTATCTAATCCAATGTATCATGTCTAGGCATCTTTCTAATAGCACCATAGTTCTGATCATGGGCAGGATGCCCAAAGTATGGCTTCCTATCAATCTGACAGAGCCTTGGTATCATTCACCTACTTTCCTCTTGGTAGAAACTTTAATTAAGAGATTTAGCAATCAAACCAAGAGGATGATTGGATTAATTATAGCAGAGATAACCTCCCTAGTGTTTTCATAGCCAGCATGGTTACTGACTCTGTGGTGTTAGATCATTCAATACAAACTGCTCACTTTGTAGACAACTAGGCAAGAATTGCTAATAAGAACTAGAAAATTCAACGAGAAATTGATATAAAATTGCAAACCCAAGTGAGCATCTTAGAGATCTTTGTCCATAGGATAGAAGATCAAATTGAATGTTTGCAATTGGAACAAGTATTAAAGTGTCACTATAACATGATTCACGTTTGTATCACTCCTTTATCATGTAATAAAAGTCTACATCCTTGGGGAATGATAAAAAAATACATACAGGCAGCAATTCATCAAAATATTACTACTAATATAGATGCTCTTGAGAGAAAAATGCTGTCCATGTCACAACAGACAGCCACATTTGATGCCCAAATTAAAGACTGACATAAGTTTGCTGATGCTACAGAACAATTGAATTCATTTGCATATCTCAAGGCTCACTTTTGGTTTTATATTAGATTTAGTGTGCTCCTTCTCTTGTTTAAAATTCTTCTCATTAAAGTGTGTCATAGAGGATTCACGATCCACAGATTACTAGAGGCCATACAGTCATGACTGACCCTGCTCCAGCTTCTTCAAAACAAAGAAGGGGGAACTTGGAGAACTACTTGGTCAACTCTGCTTGAAAGAAGAGGAGTTATCTCCATTTTGGCTAAATCTGGTCCTATTTCCATGTATTGATATGTACAGAGATGGCTGAGGATTTTCTTTACCCCTTTAATTGACTTTAAGCAATGTAAATCAGCCTGGCCAAGGTGCTGACGTTTAGTCTTTGAAGCAAGGTGACAGTCAGTGTTTCCTCAACCCCAAAGCTCCCAAAGAACATGTGTGAGCTGGACAGGACAAAGAGCCATCCTCCATACTCTTGGCTGCGATGAGCCTCAAGATGAGCCTGGGTATAAAAGATTACACGTTAGACCTGAAGCACCAATCCTAAAACATTAGATGCTACCTCAATTGTGTTATGCAGATTTATCTCTTTGCATATCCTTCTCTGTGCATATTGCAGAGGTGATTTCAGGCTTCCTACCTAGCTCAGCTCACAGTACTTCCATACTTCCCACCATTCTCACAGTCACTCATCCTCAAGCCACTCATTTTTTCACAAATTAATAAACTCTGGGTTCGAATCTGCATTAAAGCCTTTGTTTTGATGAAGCTTCATCCTAGCCAGACTAAGGACCCTGTGGCTCCCCATAACTGTAAATATGACTTAGTGTCTTTATTCTTGCTGTGGATTGCACTGAAAGTGGTAGATTTGAAATAACATATTGGAATTCCAATAACTTTCCATGAAATTACAATTATAAACTTCCTAGACCACGAGGAGGACTGGGAAAGTCTCTCTATACAAAACAACAACAAATCTGTGAAAAAATTAATAGTGGTTAAATTTCTTAGTAAATGGAATTTTGTTATGGTAGTCTGAGTTAACTAAAGCACTACCTACCTATTCCTTCACAAATTCAATGATAGTTACAGGAGTTGTTATTGAAGTCCACTGGTAAAATATTACTTTTTTACTCTGGATGGCTAGAACTGAAGATTAGACTTGTTGGAGATTTCAGTGAAAAGTTTCATATCCTGGAAATTACCAGGACAATTTCAAGGAAAGATTTTGCTGCTACTAACTATATTGTAAACTTCTGGAAATCCATAATCCAATGATCATGTCAGCTGTTTGGGATATACTGGTCTATGACTGAGCCATGTGTAAAGAAATGAAGCACCACCTTATTTTCTGTTTTGATCATTTAATCCAAGTATACATTTATTAATATTTTGAGCTCCATTTAAGAGAACAGTAAGGTCTGGTTTGGTGGAAAAGTGGAAACAATTTTGTATAACTAAAACAATATAAATCTATTAATTATTTATTAACCTATTAATTGAAGAAACAGCACAAAATAGGTTTGAGGAATATTAAACCAGTAGCAGTTTAATTTCAGTGAGCATGGTGGAGTCAGAGAAACAAACAATGTTGGAAGATTCAGGTAGTCTTAAGAAAAAATTATCTTTTCCTACCTAGGTTCTATTGCTTGAAGAACTCACAGCAGGATCTAGCAATGCAACTTAAATTACATTGATTTCATTAATTTACATTTGAAAGGACAATTCAGGGTTTTTCCTTCAAATTCACCTCCAGGAAACTGAATTTTCATTCTCACACTTTTTTTTAACTCTGTTTCACAGATCTTTCAGTTCCTGGAATAGACTCAATTGTTTCAAACACCTGTGTTTTTAGTCCATGTGACCATCTACCTCTTGGACTTGGAACATTTTTTTCTTTTATTTAAAATTGCTACTGAACTTTCAGGTTTATGCTTGAATACGATGACTTCTTGGTGTTTTCCCCATGATTATCATGTGTAGGCAAGCTTATTCTCTGCTGTCATAGCTCATGTTCTTTTTTTTTATTAATGCATCTCTTTATATGTAAGAATTTTTGTGTGCATATTAACAAGTGTCTATGGACTCCCACTAAAATCCAGACTCTTAGAGAGGATAGGACATATCTGTGAGTACTAGAGATGCAGTAGAGTATAACAACAAAGTATGCTGACCCAAATTTGGCACTGAAGAATATTTTTTAAATTTATGAATCAATTAGTACTAAAATAGTCTTTCCATAGTTGTAAAGTAGTGAAGGCTGGAGCTAAAAGTAAATATCTTTATGGAGAGAAGAAATTCTAAAATATGACTCCAATAGAGTAAGATGACCAAGGAATCCTGCTGAAATAAAACACAGGACTCAGTCAATTTTGGTATCACTGAGAAAAATTGCTCTGCACTGGGATTTGAAATACTTCACCCTTACAGATACAGGGGACAACAAAAGTAACATTTTACTCCCAACTCAGACAACGTCAACTTTCTGATACAGAAATTTGGAGTAGACATCTACAAAGACGTGAGGAAAATGCTCAAAAACCTGGAATCGCTGAGAATTCTTTGCACAGACTCCTCTCTGCACAGATGAGCACTATGAACTTGCTGGAAGGGGTTCAAAGAACAGCACACAGCAGCACTCGAGTTTGCTAAAGTGACTGACGTTGGCTTCAGCCTGTAATCCAAAGGCGACAGCTGACAAGGAAGAGCAGAAAGGAAGGGAGAGACAAGATTTGGACTGCTGTAAAAGCCCAAGGCAGCAGAAGGCAAACAACTTTTGGAGTTAGCAAGAGCTCATAGTAAGAGGCACCAGAGATCTTTCTAACAGAATAGCAGCTGGTAAGTTAAGCAGCCAGTTCTCAAGATATGCCCTCTTCTCTTGCACTGTAAGGTTGGAAACAATAGGCACAAGAATGCATTGTTTGCATTTTAATATATCATTTATTCATCTCTGAGGAGAGATTGATTAAGATAAAATGCCAAATATTAAGTATCTACTATGTGTTGAATATCATCCTGATGACCTTGCTTCTGTTTAATAACCCCCCAATTCATATCATATACATGCCATTATCATCCCCCTTTTCAGATGAAAAATGGAAACACAAAGCATTGAAATAATTTGCTTAAAGTTATATAGTTAGTGTTTTATAGTTTAGCACATTATTAACTTTGCTGTTATACTGACCTATGCAGTCATGAATAGCATTATGGCATTTTTATTCTAACCGTGATGGTTAATCTTGTCAACTTCATTGGAATGAAACAACTAGAGAGGAAAATAGCATAGGTTGTTGGGGTCAAGTGCGTTATCAAGTACATTAATCCATTGATGAGTTGATTATCTTATGTACGTTATTAGAAAGTAAAACCTATTTGGATGAAGCAGGTCACAGTGAGTATGCTGTTGAAGGCAATATTTTGTGGTCAGCCCCTTCTTCTCTGGTCCATTCCATTTCTTCTTCCTCTCTACCACTAGATGAGCAGCTTTCCTCTGCCATACTTCTCCACCATAATGTTTCTTCCTTGGCGCCAACTGACCATGGACTGACATGTCTCAAACCATGAGACAAAATAAACTTTTCTTCCTTTAGTTTGTTTTTCTCAAGTATTTTACTATAGCAAGGAAAAGCTAACACAGTTGTAGATCACATATATGGCAGTGGTCTCACAAGAATATGAAGAAACACAAAACTTCTCATTACTTGATGATGTCATAGATAATGGCATTTTATAATATAATTGATTCTTCACTTGTTTATGGTGATGCTGATGTAAACAAAATGTACTTTGCTGCCAGGTGCATGAAAGTATAGCACATGCAATTAGGTAGAGTACAGAATACTTGAGAATGATACACATTTATCATATAGGCATATACATTTACTATGCATACTTTTTTCATCATTTATAACCACACATTTCTACTTTTAAATGAAACCAATGCTGTAAAATTGTTTATTCTGTTGCATCAACACAGCCATTTATATTCCATATTTCCTCTATTCTTGATGGTATTATACCATAAACACATGTATATATATGCAAATATATACATCACATATATGGTATATGTATACTGTGTAACTATACCATGAAAACTAGGTATGGGGTAGGCTACAGCATCTAGGTTTGTGTGGATACAGTCTACAATGCTCAAAAGGTGACAAAAGTGTCTCAGGATATGTTTCAGAAACTTTCACAGTCATCAAGTAATGCATGACTGCATATGATATAAAGGTTCACAATTTTTCTGTGTTTACCCTGAGTGTTTCATTTGCCTAAGAAATATCATATGATATTGTCAGTTTGAACTTTGGGAAAATTCTTTCTAGTTTACTTTTCTGGATGAGAAAATTGAGGCTAAAAAAGTTGTTACTGGGATCAGTAGTTATTGAGCAATTGCAATGCACATGATAAGGTGGTGGGCGATGGGGGCCCATGGAAAGATGAATACCCTGCCCACAGGTGGCTCTTAACTTACCAAAGGACTCAGCATGAAAACCCCATGGTAAGAGCTATACATGGGTACTAGGTCAGGGATTTTACATAGGCTTTCACATGTAATACCTATGTGGAAGGTTTAATTCTAGCTCTGATTTAAGTATACAGTCTTTTTGTATGCATCTTTATAAACATCAGTGAAAGAGCTGAGACTCTACCTTAGTAAGGCTGTTTAATTATGAAAGCTTTATAACTATTATTGCCAAAATTTCATAATTAATCAGTCTCAAGAACAGAATTTAAATTCATGTCAAACAATGTCAAGTCCATGCCACTTGTGCACAGCTTCTTATGTTTTTGCCTCCAGCCAGATTTATGTCTTTAATCCTTGTTTTTTCACAGTAGGCCTGTAAAGGATTCTCAGTACTAGTATACAAACTGGAAGACCTTTAGAAAATGAGCCATTCCTAATATTACTCATGGACAATATCCAAAGTGCTCAATAATTAATATAAATGACCAGGTGTTTGTTCTAAACTTTTTTTTCAAACAGAACATTCTTTAAAAAGACAGATGGGAACAGATTTTATTAAAGAAAGAAAGATGTATTTGCATGAAATAAAAAAAATCACACAGGCTTTTGCACTGTTTCAGATGTCTTTGTAGGCAGAAATAGATCATTTTAAGAATGGTTATGTATATTACAAGAATATGTGGTAAGGATTTTCCCTAGAAATAAGATCAGTATATTACTCTATGGCCTTAAGTACATGCCACAAACTCTCTTCAACTTTCACTGGGCACATAGGTTGCACTGGAAGAACTCAAAAGCAGCCTCTCTGTTTGGAGATGCAAGATGATGCTCAGAGCACCAAGGAATCTCAATGGTCTGAACGATCTAAATTTGACTCCAGTTCTAGAATCCTAAAGTGGCTCCCACTCCCTCATCTGGCCACTCCAATTTCTGTCCACCTCCTGCAGCACAGCCCTATCTCAGGGACTGAGAGCTGTGATTTTATTGTTATCCATGTGTTTGGTTTAAAAATGCTACTTTTGTTCAGGGTTCCATCACTTTTTTTTGAGTATCATTTTGTCTTCTCCATGTTGCATTTATTTTCACATCTCTGTTTCTCAATGAATGAGAGATGCCTCTCAATGAAAGTCTCATCCTTTGAGACCTAATACTCTATTTCTATGAAAATAATTGCTTCAGAAAGTATAAGTGGAGTCGTTAGAATATGGATATTTGCTTATAGGATGGGTAAAATGATCTTATTTTATAATATCCCAATTTCAAAGAAAGGTCCACAGTTTTGTAATTTGGAAAATACTTTTCAGGCTAAATCTTGTATGTTGGATCTGGTTTCTTTTAATCAATTAAACATGTCTGTGTGTGTTGTGTTTTTAATTTGAACATTGGTTGGTTCTTTGTTTGAGTTAAAGCATATTTCTTCCTTTTTCCCTCATCCTCTTATAAATATCTTTGTCTTCAGTACATACAAATCATTCTCCATAGGTTGTCATATGTAGATTTCCTAGGAAAAATGAGGTGAAACTGTGCTCTTGACTAAGCATTTTATCTGGTCCTTCTTCTTCATTTTGTGTTGTTGACAGTGGCTCTGTTTCTATTGATAGTTCTTCGTGATAAAACTCATAAACAAATGAAGGGAATTTTTTCTTCAGAATTTGGAACTTTTCATTATGTTTTTCTATCTGAAAGAAAATATAAGGACAAACAATCACCTGGCTGTTCTATAACTTCTCCATTTCCTTTTTCTGCCTTTATGTCTGCAAAACTATTTGATTTGATGTTGCAGTATGTGGTACCCAATCTTCACTTTCCTTTGATGGTTAGTGATTTTATTTTTAGATTAGTAGTTTTCATAATGAAACATGAAAGGAGCAGAATATATTGTTGACTGGGTGCAAGAGGGACTAGTTTTGTTGATTGACTTTCTGGTTGGTGGAGCATGGATCTTTAAAGGAATCAACCTCTGGTTTCTTCTCAAATGAATCTCATCACATTGTCATTGGTGCTAATAACCTCAAAAGTGTTTGAACAGTTTGCATGCCATCAGTGTAAACTTGGAAGTGTCTCTCTCCTTTTCATTGGCTTTTCATTGGCAAACTTTTAGGCAATAAGTATGAATTGACCTTAGATAACTAATCAGTGAGTTATGTGAATCATATCCTAGCACGTAATTCTTTTAATTTACTGACAACACCCTGTAGAAGCCTGACACAAAATAGGTGCTCAATAAAATGTTGACTGATGAATTGTTTATTTCATTGTACACTTGGGTAATACAGTTTATGTTAAATTAAATGTTTTCTTACTTAACCCAGCTGTAAGTTTAAATATAATTCTGTCCCATGGCAGTTTCTCAAAAGAGAAAGCCCATTAACTCTGTTGACATGTGTAATCTACAACTTGACTTAGTACTTCAACCTAACATTTCTCAAATGGCTTTAGCTGATTAAATGAAAGTACATGGGATTATTTGTCTCTCTGTCTAGTAGAATTCATGACTGAGTGCCTCTTCATATTTCAGAGTTTAGGCTTCAGTGGATTTCTGAAGAAAAATTGCCTTTTTTGAGGAAAGATGCTTAAATATTTTATTTCAGGAAAGTATGCAGATGATTAAATGTACATTTTAATTGGGATAATTTGTGTTCATTGAATATTTGAATTCATTACTCTGAGTAACCTAATATACTACAGATTTTCGTTTATTCCCTCAAAATTATGTACCCCTGGAGAAAATATCCACTCTAAAAATCATCCCCAAAATTCTCTCAGAGTAGAATTAATGCTAT
Source organism: Dasyprocta punctata (assembly GCA_004363535.1). Taxonomy (NCBI): domain Eukaryota; kingdom Metazoa; phylum Chordata; class Mammalia; order Rodentia; family Dasyproctidae; genus Dasyprocta; species Dasyprocta punctata. Next base: position 35,107 of record RJWM01012395.1, on the reverse strand, counting down.
GATTCTTTTGTTTCTTTGTCTAATTGATTTATAGCTTCATATCATGGAACAGTTTAATTTCTAAAATTTTACTTTGCCTTCTCTGCCTTTTGAAAGTAAATCAAAAGGTCCTCTGGCAGGAGTGTAAAATTTAGAGCAAATGAGACTGCTTTGGATTGAACTAACCATCATATTTTTTGTTCTCATTTTAAAAGACAAAGAGAAGGCCCAAAATTTATCTTGCTCAGTTTGCTTTACTGTTCCATAAAAGAGCAAACATCAATTTGTATATTACCATCTAAGGTCTTTGACTGTATTTGTGCTCATGAAACTTGGGGATCATTATTTTATGGGAGATACTCAATGTGTTCCTAAGAGTCCCTTTCAAGGAAAGACATTACTCAGTTATAGGAAGTGTGGTAGCAGACAATCTCTACTTTCAGCATTTCCAAGTCTGCTTCAACAGATTTGTAGCATGGATCACACTTCCCCATGGGGCTTCCATCCAATTACAGGGGAAGTCAGTGGGACAGAACTCTTACTATTTCTACTGAATATGAGTTCTCATTGATGATCTTTGATTTAGGCATCCCCATTGGATTGTCAAAGACTTTTGTCAAGTCTGCCTTCTAACCTGACTCTTTCCTTTGCCAACTGATGCTTCTTTTTGTGTCTTTTCACATGATGGCTCTTGACTAAATCCTTTTTATCCTTCCTAACTCTGTAACAGAATTCGACTCCCAGAGAACCCAACATTTGGGCAATGTGTTAGGAAGATCATTAGGAAGGTAAGACAAATGGATAAAATGTCAAGAAGAACTGGTTTTATTCCCACTGCTCTCTTATTTTTAAATAGACAAGGTTTCAAATAGCCATTGGCTGGTACAATTTGGACTGCAAAGAAGGAGAACTCCTTTTGCTTTGGGGTTATAATTAGGGCCACTGCTGACTCTTGGGAACTTTGTGCTGAACTTTGGAGGTAAAGGCTATCCAGTGATTAAAAAATGGTGCCATCTTTTCCTTCAGGCTTTGTTCCTTGTGCTTCTATCTGCCTCACACGGAAAGGAGGTGAGAAAGGCCACCACACAAGCTAAGTGCTTCTGATCCCCTGGGTTCTCTCACTGTTATAACAAAAGTAGAAATAATTTTAATAACCGAGTGCCATCTACCAAGAACTACAGTATCCTATGTCACATATTATGCCTTACAATGAGTTCATCGTCATTTAGTATCCTCTCTACCATATTTTGAATGATGAAAAATACGTTCTTCTAAGCACATGGTGGCTCAGGAATGTGAGAAGACCTGACAGGTGTTATTACGATCACTCTCATCATTATCTCTACTATTTACTATGTGACAAGTGTGGAACTCTGTGGTTTATACTCATTTTATATTTACAACTTACAGTGGCTTTATCACATTTGTATCATGATAGTCAAATTTCGAATTTGAAACCTTAGCCTGGAAAGTTTGAATAAAATATCTGAGGTCACACTGTGAACACCACTGGTACTGTGCTGACCAGGCCAGATGAATGAAGTCATTTTGCCTAGGTCCAAGCTGTTGCTCTTTTTCTTTTACCTGATAGTGCCATTAATAGAGGCACAAAACACACTTTACAATACATTGGATGGATTGTAGCTTTTTCCCCCTTGATATGTCTTTTTGGCATGTGTAATGAACATATATTTCTTTGTACAGAATGTTTTTCTCTAATCATTCAGAAATATTTATTTCCTTTCCTTTGGCTTTTTTCTTAAGAAAGCAGATTGTCATGATTTTGTCAACTACATATAATCTGGTACCATAACTCTCCTTCCCCCCAAATGATCATTTTTCCTCCAGTGGGGTTATATTTTAATTAAACTTTTATAATATTGCTGAATGAATAAAGCACAGACTATCAATATGATAAACATGGTTTTGAATCCTGGAACTGATGCCAATACCATAGAAATCTAAAAATGTATTTATCACCTTTAAGATTCAATGATAACACTTAGTTTCTGTGAAGAATAAAATGAGACCATTCATCCAAACTTTCTGTGCTTTATTCAGCTATCATTCACTGGCGACTAGAATAAACAGATATAATAAAATGAACCCTACAAAAAGGACATGGATTATTAAAGCACAATAAAGATATGTAGTAAACATAATGGACATGCAAGAACTGGGCAGGCAGCATACTCTGGAAGACATACCCTGGAAGTCCAATTTTAAGTGTAAGGAGATGTAGCTGAATACAGCAGAAAAGTCATGGGAACAGAGAATGTAAGTCAAAGCACAGGTGATAGTTAAACAAAAGAAAACATCCTTAGAAAAGTAAAATATCAGTTTTTTCAAGTACTAGTTGAGGAATATTAGCCTATTGTTAGATATAGTTTGAGGCATCAGATGAAGTTATGCTAATTAGACATTTATTTGTTTGTGCTAAATATGGAAAAATTTGAGTGATTCCCTCATTTATAGTAAGTGTTAGGAAATGGTACTTCAGAAGAAGAGGGTAGACTAGTGTTAATGAGAGTCCACAAAGGGTAGGGAAAGAGAAGATGGAAGAAGGTTAGATAATGTATACAAAAATACAGTTTCATATAAGGAATAATTTTTAGCATTATACAGCACAGTAGTGTAACTATAGATTACAAAGTGATAGATCATGTATATTATGAATTGCTAGATCAAGGAACTGGGAGATTTTAGATACAAAGAAATAATAACATGGAAATGCATATTATTCTGATTTGACCATTACACATTATATACATGTATTGATTTATCACATTGTCCTCTGTAAGTACAATGTCAATTGCAAATTTAAAAAAATGATAATTCTCCTTAATTTTTATTTTTCTGAGACTCGTATCTTTATGTTTTCATATATTCTTTTCCTAGAATTAGTTTTTCTTTAGTTTTCCTATGACATAGTTCACTGTTTTGAAATATCATCTATTATTTTGGATTCTAAGCAAAGAACCAAAGACGTTTATCCAGATATGCTATCCCAGGAGATTTTCCACAAAAGTGTATCTTTTAAATCATGGTGTCTGCCTCTTCATTGTCTACTGCGTGTACACTACATCTTAGTGAGTGATATTATAGGTAGTTAAGAAGGATTATCTGTGAAGAAGTACTGGGAATGGGTGGAAATAGAGTAGAAAACTTATACATTTTATAATGATCATCACAATGGAATAAGAACCAGAATTCTTCAAATAAAGTAACTAATATTTGTTCATGTTATTTGCTGTATTTTTGAATTCTTTGGGGGGGTTGAATGGAAACAGCTATATAAAGAAAACATTGTAGGAGTATTTGGAGGGAATTTATCTGTACTACAGGGACTTAAAAAAAATATCTGAAGGAAGATGCCTCATTCTTACCGTCCTTATTCAAAGTGTTTTAGAGGGATTATTCTATGCAAAAGTACATCACACCAAGTGCTGGGCACAGCGCTTAGTGGCACAGCACCTGCGTGGCAAGCACAAGGCCCTAAGCTCAATTCCCAGTACAAAAAAACAAAATTTGATAAACAAACAAACAAAAAGGAATCCTACAAATATACATCACACCAGATATGCTTACATAGCCAGATAGCTCTATCTAATGATATCAACAAACATTTACTCATTTTTGTTCATTCATTTATTCAATTTTTCATGCTATAATACAGATTAATCAGCTACTGTCAATCAAGTTCACTGCTAGCTATTCAAAATGATATAACACAGATTATTTGCTTTACTAGAATTTAGCTTTCTAGATAGGAAGGTAGAATCTAAACAAATAATTATAACACAATGTCAACTGTAGTATGCAAGTGGAGCTGGTGATTGCTTTACTTGATAGCACAGACACATGAGCAACAAGAAACAAAAGCAATGCTTGTAGTTAAGAATGAATAAAAATTCTATGGATGGATTACAAAGGAGCCAGGGTCATGGTAAAGAGCCTGAAAATTGTACCCCAATTGAGTCAAATGGGGAAGAGTTTGGATTATGGAGACAGGAGTAATTTCACATTCTTGCATTTTAATACTCATATATCTGGATCATCTCAGTGCCACTGAGTACTTACTGTGTCTAGTAAGGCCTGTATTGGATCAAGTTCTCCAATCTTTATGCTGCCCTCTGTGACATAGCCCCATTTTACAGATGATACAACAGGTGTAAATAGATTGCAGTGGCCTCCAAGTCACATAAATGTTAATCAGACAGTCTGACTTCTAAAAAGGCTAAACCTATGTATCATCTGAGGTTTAACCATTAAGACTTAGCATAAATGAATATCACCACTGACCCCAAAATGCACGTCAGGTACTGCCTGTTATTTTAATACCCCCCCCACAAATCATCAACAGCAGTAACAACAGAATTATTGCCAATAATGGATGGAGTTTTGTGGAAGGCATTTCTTCAACAAAACCAAAAGTTAGAAATGTTATTTCTGTCTGACAAATGAAGAACCCCAGGTTACACAATTGCTCAGTGACACAGCTTGATGGTAATAAAACAAACCAAAAACCAAGTACAGGGTTCAGGTCTGTTTGACCCTAGAGTCCATATGTATCCAACTTCAGAGCAGTGGTTCTTTTTGCTTAGAAATGAGCCAGATCCACCTCCTCACCAGCCTGCTGCTTTTGCTTCCAGCAGTGCTATATGAAGACCCAGGATGTGGCTGTAGTGTCAGCAAAAACATCCTGCAGTTGTTCAGAGACAAGAAACAGCACAAGACTCTGGAATGATAGGCTGGATGTGCTCACCTGGGCCCTCAGGGGGAGGAAACCATCAGGCAGCTGCATCAAATGCTATCAACTCCCATCGATTTGATTGCTACCATTATTCAGGTGAAAAATTGCTCCACTCAATCCCTCCGAGATGTGCTGTGACTGTGGGCATCCTCGGAAAACTCCCACACATCTCCTTAGGAGCCGACCTGTCATTTTCCTGTGGGGCAAGGATGCTATTTTTTTCCCTCAAAATGTATTTTGAAACATTGGAGTCAGGTGTATTTGGCCTATGCTCTCCAGCTGGAAAACATAATAATTATGATTAGCCTCAATTACTTTATTATAGGTATAGGAAGTAGATCCTTGGAAGAAGTAAGAAATGATAATTGACATAACGATAAATAAGATAAATGTTTATTGTGTTAGGAAATATTTATTAAGCACTTGCAATATACCTGCACTGTGCTGATTTAGTTTCATTGAACCCCTACCAAAGGTTACCTAAGAGGAAATACTATTGCTTTTTCAATTTACAAATTTGGAAGCTATTATAAATTATATGCCCAGTGCATATAACCCTACCCTCTTATATATAACTACATTCCTTATGTGCAAGCAATCTGATACTCTGAATTAATGGAGAGAGTTTTCAGGTGTAATTAAGATTCCAAAGCATTTGACTTTGAGTTAATCAAAAGAGAAATCATCCTGGGTGTATATGAGCTTGTCAAATGAGTTCTATGAAAGAATTCCAGCTATTAAGAATTTAAGAAGATATATTATCTTTACTACTTGAATTGGGAGTCTCTAAGTGTTTCTGAAGCACATCAAAGTTTGAGATGCCCTTCTGTTATCAAACAATAGTCTAGGACTTTATACTGGGGAAGTGGTGAGAATGAACTTAGCCACACTGAGTACACAGTTTAATGGGAGAAAACTGAAAGATAAGCAAACAATTCCAACATAGTCTAATCACAACAAAAAAGAGAGTATGCATTATGTTCTATTAAACTTAATGAGAAATTAAGCTTTCTTAGCAAACATGAGATTTTTCACTGAAAAGGTGACATGCAAAAAAAATAAAATATAAGCCTTAAAAATAAGCTGTTTGCGATTGGTGGAAAGGAGAAGCACTGACGCGATGTAGATTTCCCTTGGAAAATAATGGAAACATGGGTCTCAGTGATGTGAGGGGAGAGGAGGCAGATAAGAGAACGTAGGGGAAGATATCAGAAGATGAGACTTAAGACAACTTTATCTGGGCCTCTATAACAAATACTAGATGACTTATAGACAATATAAATTAATTTAGAATAATTCTATAGACTGAGAAGTTCAAACCAAGCCACCAGCAGATATGGTGTCTAGTGTGAGTTCATCTGTCACTGGCATTTTCTGGTAGTGTCCTCGCACAGTGAGGTGCAAAAGCAGAAAGAACAAAAGGGATTCAGATCTCCCTCAAGTCTTTGTTATACAGACACTAACCACATTTGTGAGGGTGGACCCTTTATGACCTAATCATCTGGTAAATGCTTCCCTCTCTCTCTGTCTCTGTCTCCCTCTCCCTCTCCTTCTACCTTTCCCTCTCCTTTGCTCTCTTATCTCTCTCCTCTCTCCTCCCCCGCCTTTCTCTCTCTCTGTTCTGGAGATTGAATTCAGGGCTTTCATACTGATCTATATCCCTGCCCTTTTTGTTTTTACTTTAAAATGGGGTCTTCCTAAGTTTCTGAGGCTTAATTCAAATTTGCAGTCCTCCTACCTTAGCTTCTTGTAACTTTGGGATCACAGGTATACACCACCATGACTGGCTTGCGGATTAACTTTCAACATGAATTTTGGAGGGCCACACTCAGACCACAGCAATGAGTGAACTTGTATACATGAGTTTTAACTCCGCTTTATAGACAAGAAAATGCAGCTAAGGCAGGAGTTCCCTCAGTGCCAAGCTCAGAGAGGCAATAAGAAACCAGGTCATTGCTTGTGTTCTGTGGCCATTATGGAGAAGTCCGTAAGAGAATAAATGCAAAGATGTAAACTTATTAGTAAAATATATTGCTCTTTGTAGAAAAATGACCAAAGCCACAGGATACTGCTGCTGTTCTGCACTGGTGTCTTACTTTGTGTTATATATTGGATGTGTGTGTGCATATTGTCACCATTTTAATACTAAGTTTTATTATTCTGCAGGTTAGTGAAATGGCAAAAAAAGTAACTTTGATAAAGAAACAGTACTGTCTATTGATGCATTTTTCTGGGTTAATTTTTATTTATTCTAAGGGAAACGTTCTGACAGGATATGAATATGTGTTGGGAACTGAGGAGGGGGAGTGATATATTTTATCCTTTTCTATGAAAATAGCCAATGTAGGTGGTGCAGACATTGGCAGATTTTAACACAAGGCCACGGTTTCAAATGTAAGCTTTCCTTGGTCATGCGTTTTTGGATTTTTAACACACTCAAAGGGGAAATTGGCAAATTCACAGAGCGTTGGAGAACTCCTGGGTGAGTGTTAAGTGTTCATACTGCTTTTGAGTCAGAGGGTTCCCTGCAATCTCATTTGAAATCCCAATGTTAGACTAAAATGGAGATTACCCTAGATACTCTGCATAATCGAGACAATCAAGCCAAAAGTGATTGAGACTTTTTCTTATTCATAGGATTTCCTACTCACTAAACCTGCAGTCATGAGAGACCGTGCTGCAGTCCACAGTTGAGCTGTGCAACACCTCGATGTGTAGAGCGCTGCTTCTCACTTTTCATTTTCAGACGCGCTGTCAGAGATCATCTTTAAGTGAAAAAAAAACCCACATGATTTCAATTAGTTTCTGGGGGCTAGCAGCCTGGAAACTCGTTTATTTGATACTTTGATGTTTCAAATTGTTCTTACCACAACCATGGAAGCTCAAGAAAGCAGCACCTTCATCACTATCATTTGATTATCTTCTGACCTGCAGTTAGAAAGAGCTCATTTTAGATAATGCATAGAAATTGCAAACACACCTACACAGTTCATTGCAGGAGGGACAGTTCCAGGATAATTTTATGACCCTGAAATTTTCCATTCAAGTATTTTGAGTTAACTGTTTTAGGGAAACAATTATTTTCATTTGAGTTGGGGGCCTACTATTGCTGTACAGGTTGGCTTAGAACTCTCAATCTTTCCTTCTTGGCATCCTGAGTAATTGAGATAACAGGAGTACCACACGGTGCTCAACATCAAGAATTACTTTTGATATAGAGAACTGGATGAAGAAAACAAGAATTCAGTTATGCTTTTATCATGGGAAGAGTTTAAAAAAGAGAAAAACACATCAATGCCTACCTGATTCATATGCTTCCTTCTTTCTGATCACCTACCACATTATCTGAAAGTAAGGGAATGTTTAGAGAAGTATGTGTTAAACTAGTGCTACTCAGAAACATTTTGGACTACAGTTGGGTCTCGCCTGTCTGCCATTATGTGGTCACAAAAGTCAGAATCTTATTATCCAAATGTGATTACTCCAAATTTAAGGGTATAGATGAGGTATTCAGCATTCTGCTGTCCTGTGCTTTCTTCTAAACTATGTCTTCCACATATATATGCTTTCTTTTGTCCTTCAGGGGTCCTCCTCCTTATTACATTTCCATGCTAATTCATATGTGTAAAACTGGTCACCTAGAATCAACTTGTCAACCTAATGTCATGGATCTTCTTTGGTCCCTACTAAAATACGTAAATAAATGTTGCTCTGATAACCTTCCTTAGAAAGATCAGCTTCTCTGAACTTTCTCAATGGATTCTTACTCCATGCCGGTTAAAGTTTAGTATCCCATAATCAAGTACACTCTTCAACCATTATTGTTACCCAAGATCTTTAAAGACAAAGCCTTAGAATTATATTTATTTGTGTAATTATTTTCTCTTTATTTATTTAAATTATTCTTTGTATGGTCTTAGTTAAAATTTCTTTATCTCTCTTAGACTTAACTGCTTCTTATTTGTAAAATACAGAGACCTCCTTCAAATTACAAGGTTGAAGTGATGGAGGGTTGGAGAGGAAAAGGAAGCATAAAAAGAACTAAGATGTATTATATAAATGCACCAACATGTAATCATGTAATCATTATTACTGCAAACATGCATTAATAAAAATAAAAATAAAAACTATATAATGTTGAAAAAAAGGTTGAACTGTACTATGAACTATTAGCGTAGAAATAGGGGAACATTACCCAAGGAACAAAATTACCTCAAACAGTCTGAGTCTGATACGTTAGTCCAAACTTTTCATAATCGATCAAAAAGACATCAAAGAAATCGTACTTCCAAGGCCCCTCACTTCTCAACCTGTAGCAATCCCTGAATATAAAAGCTGAGTGAGCTCCAGTTGTCTAAGTGGGCTTTGATGAATACCTCTGCAGAAGATGCCTCTCCAACAAGCACACCACTATGGTCCCTAAATATAAAGTCCTTTGAATCACTGAGATGACACAGGCAATTAATTCAGAAAAAGTCTCTGGAGTAGCCATTGCATGAGACAGAAGAAACTACATGATGTGCTTCAGAAAACTCTCACGGTCAAAGTGAAAATCAATAGAATTATAAGCACATTTTAAAAATCAAATTTATTGGTACATTTTAGATATATAAAATGATCATATTCATCATAGGGAATTTGTGTCTGTACATTATATATTTTGATCTCACTTTTTTCCCCAATCCTCCCTCCTCTCTTAAACTCCCTATTTACAAAGCTTTGTTTCCATTTTATCCTTTGTTGTTTGTTTGTTTGTGTTTTGTTTTTCCTTTCCCCTCGTCATTTGATGAGGATGCCTGGCCTGCATGTCATTCACTTGCCTGTGACTTTGTGTCAGTAGCAATCACTGCATGTTTCCAACATGAAGAGCTCATAGAAATTAAAAGGCTTCCAGTGTACTGTTTTTTACTGTCTCTCATATCACTTAGGTGGGAATTCTGGGAGCCAGCTCTGTGCATTCTTCTCTTCTCGCCATACCATCCCACACAGCCACCAATCCCCGAACTTCTTGTGTAACAGACTCGCACTCTATGATAGGTCTAGTAACACTTCACTTGTACAGGTCTCACTAAATCCTGCTTGACGTATGAGCAAACATTACATTTGATCTTCTTTCCTCCCTCTTGTCCTATTTGACAAGCTTTATGTGTCTAGATTAATATATTTGCCTAAAAATTCCTAATGGAAATTTATTGTTCTTAATGGTTCCATTAAATTCCTACTTCCTTCTTCACCTAGTAAACCATATCCATGTCAATTGCTTCTTCTTATTATATATGTGCTTCATATTTCATTATAAATATCATGCATTTACATATGTCTTTTTTCTTAATATATACTGTGTAATAAGTATGTAATTTCCTTTACTTTTATGTTCAGTAAGACTTTACTTTTTCCTTAAAACTTTGTCCTGACTGTGAAAATTGTTATGAGGGCTCCATGAACAAATGGATGCCATTCCTCTGTAATATGCTAGTAATCTGTTGATTCATCTGTTACTACTTGTGATACTGGCTACTACACTGTACTATGAGGGAGGACTTGAGTTAACTTAATTTGCAACCCTGGGGACTGTACTTGCCAAGAATATTTTAAGTCCTGAATAGGTGTCATATAAAAAAAAAAAGTAGAGGAAAAAGTACATAATAAGAAAGAGTATTTGTGAAAGCAAGAAGAATCCATATGGTAGAATTTAATGTAATGAAAGTGTAATACTCTGAGATAGATTCGTGTTTCTTTTCTAGAGTGTGCACGAATCTTGCCAAAAGTTGCATGTGGCCTATTTTTAGGCTAGTACTGGAGGATCAGGTTTTGGAAAGTTCTATGAACAGCTGGCAATTTTCATGTCCCAAGACACTTTAAACTTCTCAGTCTTTTCTGCTATGCAAAGCCTTAGCTGACTCCTCAGGAACTAGAGAATGCAGCAGGTAGTGCGGCTGCATCAAAGGAAGCAGCTACTTGAGAAAACGCAGATGCAGGTACAGAAAACTGGGATTGGGATGACACAGTGAAATATCTCAGTCACCACTGTTATTTTTCAGAGATGACTAGAAAGAAAAAACAAGTGTTTTGTAGAAATCAGCTAATTAAAACTGCATTGTCAGAGTGTATTCTTTTAACAAGGGTAGAGTTAAAGGCAATTTAGAAGCAAATCTTCTATAGCAAATAGTGAACATCTTAGCATAAGTTAAAAGATTTAAAATAGGACAAAAACTACCAAACTATTTTCTTAGCTCCATTAGCTCATAATGACCATCAGCTCTTTACGCCAAGGAAGGAGAGGTTCAAATTTACATTTTACCTACTACAGATCATTGCATATTCTTTGTACAGTGAGATCTAAACAATTCCCTTTCTTTATCAGTGACCCTCAACTGGAGGTGATTTGGCAGTGACTCAAGCAACATTTAACAATGTCTGAAGGTATTTTTGATGTCATACCTAAGGATGTGGAGAAACAAGGGTACATCTGGCACCTAGTGATTAGTAGTCACATATAATGCTATCACCCTAAAATATACAGGATGTACCAGTTACTTTCTCACTTCTGGGACAAAATACCCAGCAATCACAAGTCAAAAGAGAAGTTTATTTTGGCTCACAGTTTTCAGTCCATAGTCAGTTGGTTCCAAGCAAGGGTGGCATGGTAGAGGGACACTGCTAAGGAGAAACAGTTCATGACATGGTGGAAAGCAGAGAGAGATCAAGGGGGAAAGAGGAATACAGTGTGCATACCATTCCATGTCATGACCACAGTGACCCAACTTTTCCCAAAAGGCTTAAACTCTTAAAATCACACCCAGCTCTAAACCCATCAGTGGGCTAATCCAGAGACAAGAATCACATACCCATGATTCACTCACCTACGAAAAACTCTACCTATGAGGGCATGAGCTCTTGAGAAGGGGACATCTAGATATGAACACTAACATGGGGCGATTCCCCCAACAAGGATCATCTTGCCCAAAATGTCAGTGCATCAAATTTGAGAAAACATCTTACTAAGTGTTGATCTGGATAGATTTAGCAATTCCTTCATGGATTCTTATGAAAGTTAACTAAAAGTAACAAACAAAAATTCTAAACATATTTGCAGTGGACAGCCAGAGCTGATTGCTGGACCTGAATAGTGGTTTCCTGAATGAAGCTTTTACTCACACCCAGAAGGGCTGCATTTGAGGTGGGCTTGGATATACACCACACTGTTAGCAAGACAGTGATGACTCATGACCATGAGGCAGGGTGTCATACAGTGGGCACCAGCAGGAATATGTCACCTTTCTCAGACAGAAGAATTCTCTAAGGGGAAATTTCACTCCCTGTATTCTTCAGTCACCTGAAATCCAAGCTGGAGGGAACACTGGAGTGAGACTCTGAGGATTTAAATATATACCTGGTTTTGAAATTTTCTATGATCCAGGTTTTTTGTGTTCAAAGAAGGTAACCACAAAATTTCAGGTATTTTCCCCTTTAGTATCAAAAACATTTTTAAAAGTACCATTTGGTACGGCAACTAAAAATGTAAACCAACTAAATGTGACACATGTCTGGTAAAAGGCTGAGTTCTCCCAGCACAATCACTCACTCACCTGCCCTGAGGAAATGAGGAATCCCTAGGGCTGTAGAATATATAAATACCACTGCAAGTTTCCATAAGTAGAACCATGTTTTTCTCTCACCAGTGCCTTAGAGTATTACTCATGCTTATAGGTCATTAAATATTTATTAGTTTCCTCATTTTTCCTGGCAATATCCAAGGTGCTCCTGAAGATGCAAAACTTGTACACAAAGAATGATTCTTGAGCTGGGGAAATTTGTTAAAAATGCAAAACTGTGAATACACCTATAGAAATTTAGATATGCTAGCAAGAGTGAGTGAATGTTGGCAATTTTCCCAATATCCTGTTATCATTTCTTTCACCAACAGCACCTATGTTTTCTTTTAAGAGACTCAAGCATGCCGTCAGCCCTGCAGCTGGTCTGGGATTCACTCCACATTTAGTTCTAAGTTGAAAGTATCCATAAGTCAGAATAATGCTGGCTAATGTTCATAGCAAATAACTTGCTTTTTCATGGAGCCCCTCTGTTCCTTGAATATTATGTACCTAAATTTATGAAGTCTATAAATCTCATAACCATTTTTGTCAAAAGTGAAGAGTTAACCTAAGATGAAACCATACATAAGAGCTTCCCATGTGCATTTGAAATAGAAAGTAATGTATGGAATATATTCATGCTGAACATTTTCAAGAATACGTATATTTTGCAATGGGAGGTACATCCACATTCACTTAATTTATTCTAAAATGGCTCTTATACTGCTAAGATTTGATGTGGGAATAGGAAAGAAGTACATATGTGCTGTGACTAAAAGCCTCAAAATAATTTATATTATGTTGCTACTTGACACTTTGCTTATGCTTATGTTGAAAAAAATCTTTGTGCCTATCAAATATGTTTTATGTTTAACACATTGTCATATATGTCAAAGTGAGATTTTGACCTAATGTTCATTACCAAGTTTTCCTACTGAGTTCATTCCTGCTTTGTATATCATTCTGAAGAATTTTTCAGTTAAGTAAGACTTTTTATTCAGAGATCAGCTATTCTATGAAAATGTTATGCATGATCCAATGATGTTAAACAGACATCACTACAGTTGAATATTTAATATAATTTTGAACCATATTTTGCTTACTTATAAGAAAACGCTGCAATAAACTGAAAGATTTTCATTCAGCTGTATTATAGAAACTGTGAGGAAAAGTAAATTTGACCTCAATTCTAATAGTTCTCCCAAACTAATCTTCCACATATGATTATAAATATGATAATTCCTGGATATTCTCTGTGAATTTGTTTAAGGACAAATTTGTTAATGAATGCATTTTCAGTCCTTGATGGGGACTGTGAAGTTGAATTTTACCTAAGTACATTTAATTTAACACAGATATACTATAAAGTATAGATACCTGCTGAAAAGTAGAGAATATCCAACATTTTGAGAAAAAAGTTTAAAAAACTGATATATATATATATATATACATACATATATATATATATATATTTTTTTTCAGTCCAGTGTTGGTGACTCCAAGACAGAAATGGCATGACAGAAAAGCACAGCAGATTAAGGTTCCTCTCCCCTTGGTAACCAGAAGCAGATAAAGAAAGAGGAAACAGGGTCACAAATATACCCTTGAAGGTTATGGCCCCAGTAACTCTCCCCTTCTGAGCAGGATCTACCTTCTATCAGCACATTTAACTATGATTAATCCATTGATTATCCAGTCCCCATAATCCAATCACCTTACCAAATCCCTCCCTCTAAACACAGAATTTTGGTACACATCTTAGATCTAAGCTATGGTTTTGCTATCTTGCCATGTTTCTCCAAAATCACTGTAAAACGTCACTGAATTGGGGGTCATTTCTATGGCTTGTAAGATTAGGCCTCACATCTCACCCGTCTGCCAAGACTCCCAGAGATGTCACGGAATATTTATTCTATCAAATTACAACTCCTGATTCCTTTTACCCTGCAAACCGAGTAATACTGCAAAAAGCTATTCTTCACTGTCACACATGTCACATAGTTGAGACTCTGCTGGCAGTTCAAGATAAGTATTATCTGCTGGAAGAGAGTTAAAGATGTAAATCCTTTCTGTGCCTTTTCTATTTGTTTAGCAAAAGACTGTGGGTGCTGAAGCAGTCAGCCTCCTCCAAATGACTTACAAACTTCAAAACCCCAGTGATGATGAGGAAGTGTGGAGTACAGCACAGGGGCAACCCAGTAAAAATGACAGAGCAGAGGACAGGGAAAGCTGACATCTTCCCTTAGTAGGAGCACTATGAAGTAGTGGCAGTGAACTCCAAGTCAGATGCTAGCTAATCAGTTTTCGCTGAGGTTCTATATGGATATCAAACTTTGGGTAAATCATTGAATCTTCTAGTTTATGGTGCTCTCGTTTATAAGGGAGTGATAATTATTTTAGAGGAGTATTTCTTAGTACATTCAAGGGTATAATGATTGTATAGATGATATAGCTACTCTCTCTGTCTCTCCACATTACTCAGAAAATGGGACATTATTTCTTTTATATGAAGATACATGTAGCAGACAAATCCCTAAAAGATTCTTCTTATAGGATAAAAATACAAGGAAAGTGTTGACACTGTGAAAATTAGTTATAGTATCTCTGTGCAGGAGTTAGGTACAGGTATTAGCCAGAATCATCAGTGGTAAAACACTCAGACTGAAATCAGGTAGAACTTGCCTTGCCAGTGATTGAACTACTTGTTTCATTAAACCTCTTTGTGTTTCACCTGCAGAAAGAGTGGGAAGAGAGCATCTGCCTCCTAACGTTGCTGTATTAAGTGAGATTATGTTGGCCCCATGCCTGGCATAGAAATGTTCTCAAAGATTTGTTGGTTTTTGTTTTCTGGTGTTTTGCTGCTGCAATATTTTTCTGGTACTCCTGGCAGTATCACTAGATTTTATTGCATAAATTTGTATCTGCAGCATTTATACAGAAGAGCTCTGTAGAACTGTCCATCTGAGAAGCAGTCCAGCAGCACATCATACTTTATAGTTTAGGACCCCTATCCAACTAATGTTGATTTGGGGTTCATTTTTGAAAGTCTCTTTTTTGTTTATAGTATTCTAATTTTGTTTTCTGTTCATAATATTCTAATTCATATGAGTTATCTCTCCTAAGTTGCATGAGTAGATTTTTGTCTTACCTTCAGCTATTCTGGAGAATAATTCATGTTACATTGATGCATCTTATTCTCCTAGATTTATAAATTAAAATCTAACATTTGCCTCCTAGTTTATATTTTATCACACAGTTCATTTCAAATATAGCCTGAAAACACAATTGTATATTACAGACAAAGAGATAGAAAAATATCCTAATTGTTTAGATCAGAAACCTAAAGATTAAAGAAACCCCCTTCTTATCCTCACTGTGTGGACCCTGTCATCATGAGGACTCTCGGGGCCATAGCATTGTTTTGAAGGAGATTGGGCAGCACTAAAATGGGTTTTATTTCATGCCTCTGACTTTCCTCTATCCCTGCTTCCCATGCTATTCCTATTGCATGCCTAATCACCCCCCCGAGAGAGTAGAAATTAGTTCTTTGGATTAAAATATCTCAGATAATAAGGCAGTATGGCCCTCCACAGGACCACTGTTATTGTTTGGACCTAGATTTTCCCTCAAAGGCTCATATAGCTGGCTTCCAGAATGTTGCCACTGAAAGACTGTGGAACCTTTAAGAGTTAAACCTGGCAGAAAGTCTTCAGGTCATTGAGGATGTGCTCTTGAAGAGGATTATGGACATCTAGGCCCTTTGTTGCTGTTGTAATTAAGAGATGAGGTGTTTTGCTCTCGTAAAGCTCTCACCATGATGTGCTACTCCCCAGCAGATGTCTAAAATCAGTGAGTTTATCTTATTTGATCAAAGGTATGAACTAAAATAAACCTTTTCCATTATAATTTAATTATCCCAGTTATTTCATTATAGTGATGAAAAGACTACTATTGCAACCACAATGTACAAACATATATACATGTGATATTACTTATTTCATTAAATTTGTTTTTGATATCAGAAACAAAATGTCTAAATGAGTTCCAGAGGGGAGTTGATTAGGTTAAAAAATGTTATTAAGGCTAGTGAGGTCCCCCAAAAGACACACAATATTCTCTTATTCAAGCACAAAGATTGGAATCAACTGAAAGAAAAGCAGATAGGAACTTATTAAGGACAGAATCTCCCACTCTCTTGCATAAATTGAAACTACAAATTTCAGCACATTGGAATTCGATTATATTTAGAAGGAAGCTCAGTAAGGTGGTCATTAAGGGTAAATGACACAGTAAAAGTGGAGTACTAGATCAGTTTGATTGGTGTCCTTACAATAAGAAGAAGAATCATCAAGGATATTTGTGTAGTGCAAAATTGTCTACATAGAATGAAACCATCTGTAAGCCATTGAGGGATGCTGTAGGAGAAACCAAATCTCCCAACACCTGGATATTAAAGTTATTGTTCCCTGGAACTAGGGAAAGCAAGATTCTGTTCAATCATACAGACTGGAGCATTTTATCATGGTAATCCTAACAAAGTAATGCAAAATCAAAATCAGTTTTATATATGTCATAAAACTAGCATAACATATTATAAGAAAGTGAATTTAACACTGAAATCCAGAATTATGCTTAATCTCCCAGTAAAAGGAAGAGATATTAAACTGCAAACTTCCACTGTGAGGGACTGAGTCTATAGAAACATAGAAGGGCGTAGAAAAAAAAAGTGCTTTAGGTGATGAAGACTGAGATAGCTTTCGGGAGACAAGCAATGAAAGATTCCAGGTTTGTATGTGCCATTTCTTCACCCAAACTCATGAATCAGTCTAAATGTTTTCTTGACTTTGGGAAAGCACTGAATAAGTTACAGAAAGGGAGGAATTAGTTTTTTATTTTGCCTTTTTTGGCTAATAGTAAGTATCAAGTAAAAGACTAGTCATGAACTATAATTAGTTTGCTTAAAACCAAGAATGAGTGAGTCATTAATAATCATAACCATGATGTATTGCTCATTTGCTATAACTCAGGTGCTATTTTAACTTCTATGAATTTATATACATTCTCTAATATAATCTACACTATGATAAGTACCATTATCATTCATATTTTGGACATAAGGGAACTGGGACTAAAACAAATTCAATTTCTTATTCACATTGAACTACTACATGAGGAAGACTGAATGAGTTGACCTAGAAGTGGAGAAATAAAGTGAGTAATTCATCCTCTCATGTTTCAAGTTGGTGGAGTTTGACTTTGCCTGGATGGACATCTCCAGGATTCATAGCTGGAATATAACAATGTTTACAAAAGAAAGCTAAGATATTACAAGCCAAGGGAAAAAAAGAGTAATAAATTAACAGTAGTAAATACTAGAGCAAATTTGTAAAATTGCTGAAGTGAAAGCATTAGCAATATTAGCATAGAAATGTGAAGGTCTCCATCTCTGATAATGAAAGAAACTGTTGTATGTAGATCATCCATAGTGATTGCTTAGAATTGAGGCTGATGATTTATTTTATTACCATTGTTGAATGGAATATGGAGGGGCTTGCCCGGAGAGTTAGTGGATAAACTAATGTAGAATTGTCCAATGAAATCTAAAAGACAACAATACAAGACAGTACAGTGAAATTCTACCAAGTACCATAGTACTACTTAGCACAGAAGTTCTCTGCAAGGAGAGCACCTGACGATTTGACCTGGGAGAGCAAAATTGCCAATTTTCCTAGTAATTTATATTTGAAATGTGCATTTGTTCACACACAATATAGCCATGGTATTATACTGAAAAGACAATTATTATCTATCTTATGTTATAAGAAAACAAACTGAAAAGATACTCATCTGAGGCAACACAAGAGTAATACAAGTCTCTGATCTGAGAAGGGTTTTAAATCTTTGGGATTGTTACAGGGTAGGCATTTATTGGCCATTGTTGCTTTCCATTTCTTTATAGCATATGAGGACACAGGTCAGTTAAGTGTATGCACCTACATGATTAGGTTAACAGGTCTTCTTACAAGGGAGAACACACCTCTTACATGACTTCATTTTCCTACCCAGGAAAAAGATGCTACCAAATCCAGGATGTAAATTGAACCAAAATAGGATAATAGGTTTAGATATCTCTTTCTTAGAAAAGAAACAGCATATTTTTGAATACTGTGCATCCATGACTTTGAACGTGGCTTGGGTCATTCTGAATAGAGAATTGCAACAAAAACTATTAGATGAGCAGCTACAGGCATTTCACGTAAGAGTGCTATGTGTACTATGACTCAAAGCTATTTTCTCTTGGGAGGTACAATGATTGGGCCAAGCACTTGACCCTGAAGCAGCTCATGATCCAGTGATATTTATACAAACATACTGGGGCTGTAGCCGTGCACGGATGCTTGATACCATTGCCCTCACTTAGTGAGAGGATTTTACAGAAGAATAGAGCAGGAGCTTTCTGCACTCTGCTGTTCCCGCACTTGAGTGGGGAAGAAAGAGTGCCACCCACATCACGGAAGAGCATTGTAATGTAAATGTGTCACTTTTGAACTTTCAGGCTCCCGGAGTGTTCTCCATTGTGTCTTTATAAGGGGTCCTTCTGTCTCAGAACTACATAGGGTCGAAGAATGAAAAGACAGAAGCTTCACTTCTTGAAAAGTTACATTAGAGCATAACCCAGCTGCATCACAGAAGCAGAGCGAACTGGTGGGGGAGAGAGAGAATGCAAGAGATCCCAGGTTATAATGCTAGCGTATAATTAACGCTAATAGGCAGATTGTGGATAAATATGGGTGCATTGTTAGGAATTCTGAGGGGGAGAATATCTGAGAAGAATCTTCTTTGTAAGTGACTTTTTAACCCTTCAAGTAAGTGTACACTCCCACGCTGTGTATATCTATGACCTGGACACTCATCCCTGCTAACGCACTCAGACTGGCCAGTTCCATACTTTCCCTTTACCTGATCCTTGCTTGCTGTGGAACATTTTCTATAATAGTTACTAGATAAATCCCTGAACTTTCCTGGGATCTCCACCTTTGCCTTTGGGTCACTGAGGATGACATATTCCAATAACATGCAGGAGATTTAACATATTATCGCAGCTACTTTATTGTCCCCTCTTCCCTGTCCTAATAGTATTCTGTTACTACTGGCCTACTATACTCAGTTATAGAATTCTCTTTCATCATTGTACAAAATGTAATGATATTGTCTTTTCTTTTTTGTTTTTGGTACCGGGAATTGAACTCATGACCTCAAGTTTGCCAGGAAGGTGCTTAGGCCACTGAGCTAAATCCCTGGCCAGATATTTTCTGTAAGCATGAATAACTGTCACTGATAAGAAACGAACATTCTTCCCCTCTCCAAAAACAAATGCAACATTTTCAAAATCCTTTAGAACTAGTTGCAAGAATTAAAACAATGTTCAGCAAAACAGATTGAGATTTTTTCCCCCAGAAAATTCTCTTTTGTCAATCTACCCATCCAAGAGGGTAGACAAAATTCTTAGATTTTTCTCAAGGTTTGATTTTTTTTTTAATTTGAGGAGGGAACATTTAAATTCAGTACTCTGCATAGTCATTCGGTTTCCCCATTTATATCAGTAAGTTAGTGTGTTGTATTTTTTTCTTTTTTTTTTTTTTCTGTTAAATTTTGGTTGGGTATAATAACCATTTCTTCCCTATCTACCCCACCAATCCATACCAAATACTTTCTGCAAAGAGCTGTTCATTTTCAACCTCCTTCTGAAAGTTTAAATGTCGCATTTGCATTTCTCTTACTGTTTAAAATGCAAGAAACTGGAAATGAAACCAAGCCATAGGAGAGGGCTTTTCAGGCAATGAAAAATGGTAATAAATTCAGTGTGCTGACCCCAATTACCAGTGCTCAACTTCCTAAGGCCTCTTTCATTCACCCCACTCCTTACTCCCAGGTACCACAGAAGCAGACTCCTCCTGGGCACCCTGCTTCAGCCCCCTGATCTCCCTGGAGATTCTGTGTGTAGTGATCAGATGGTGGGGACAAATTTGCCTTTGATCTTTCTTTGTGTTCCTGAAGATGAAGACTTGTGGCAAAACAGAACCTAAGTCTTTCTGTGACTAATGTCCAGTAGCTTTTATGAATAAAATTGAGGGAATATAAAGTAATACAGACATTGGTGTGCTGAGATGCACTAAGAACCATTCCTACCAGTTTCCAAATTCAGGCACATTGCCTATGAAGAACTTAGTAAGATTATTCATCATTGAAAATAATGAGCAGGCATTGAGAAAAAAAGAGGTAGCTCCACAGCAGAGATTTTACAAATAATGTGTCCTTGGAATCAGATATGTCTGGATTCAGATAAATGCCTCATCATTTGGGAACAGTATGACTTTAGGACATAGCATTTCTGAGTGTCATTTTTCTTTTGTCTGTTGAATGGAAACATTAACATCTGCATTAAATTTTGTTCTAATGACTGAATGAATAGGACACAGTTAAATTTTTCTTAAATTGCTTGGGTAATTAGAAAACATTCAATCTATTGTTATCATTTCTACTGTTATTGTAAATGATATTGTTTACTAACATTATTATAAAAATGCCCTTTTTCTCTCTGTTGACCTTTGTGTTTATTGTGAAAGAACTCTTACTCCTTGGAAATGCCATCTTTCCAGAGTGTGTGTACTCTTAAGTAGACTCTTAGTCTCAAAAAGCCTCAGAAAGTATAAAATTAATTTATCATTTCAAAAATATTGATAGGGAGTCTATTCTATGTTTTATACTGTTCTACATAATGGGTGCTTGGCAATAAAAAAAATAGATGAGATTTTTAATGACTCCATTTTAGTGGGAGAAGACCAAGAATAAAAAGCAAGTAACCACAAGAACAAACAAATAACTTTATAATATTATGTGTTATAAAGAAAGTAAAAGAGAAGCATGTAACTGTGGGTCAAGAATTAATTGAATTGTGTGGTCAGGAATGGGAACATCTTTGTGCTAGAGGTAATTTCAAGTTTGTTCCTGATTTCCAAATAGAATCCAGATGTAGGAAAACTTGCCATGGAAAGAAAAGCATTAGAGAGAATGAACTGTGAAAGTAACTCAAATTGTATTAGGATGAAGGCCAATGAATCTCAGGCATGCTAAGCTGGGCAAATGAAAAGGAGTCATGGAATTGTGAAAATGAATAGTAGGCATAGAAATGTTGTGTCGGCCTTCATGGGACCACCAGCAAGGGGTTTCATTGAATTATATGTGGGAAAGTGGAGAATAGGTGTCAACAAGAGATTAGTGGATCCATCTCTTATTTCTGCCTGTGGCACAGATGAAAAGTAGTGGGAGCTCAGAAAATATTTTGGAATAAGAACTTGTAGGCTTTTTGTTCCTTACTCAATAAAAAGGGAAGTTTTAAATTATTTTTATACGAATAATTTTAAAAATCAGAAGAGAGATGATGTAGGAGTAAATGTTCAGCTTTGGTTGAAAGACAGGAACTTTGTGATGGGAAAGCAACTTGGAAAGAAATTATTTGATATTATCTTAATCTTTTCAACAAGACAGAAAAGATTTAGCATTGGAGCAGACAGTATCAGATTTTTATCTGGTATCTCTCAGCACCGAGCAACTAGTGATAGGTCCATAAGTAGGTGTTTAAAATATCCCTACAGAATACGTAAATAGAACTGTGGAACAATAGTCCTTATATTTCCATAGTATAGATTTCTGAAGTTCACAGTCTCATTTCTTTTTTTTTTTTTCCTTACGTTATGTAGCCTTTCTTCACAATGTTTAGAATACCAGAAATATATTGGATTTACAATTTATCAAATAAAATAAGCTTTTGCTCTTGCTGCTAGGCACTAATGAGAAGAAACATGAGTGCAGATGGTACAAAAGTGCCAATAAGTCAGTGACTATTTTTTGTCACCATCCTGAGGCAAAGCAATAATCCAATTGCTGGAGCCTGGGGTCCAAATTTCCTCTGATGAAGAATATATTTTCTTGTTTTTGTTATATCTGTTTGCACTTCCTAATTGGTTAAACTTTTGTTTACAAGCTGAAGATCCTAGAACATATGGAACCTTGAAGGTTTTATAATTCATGTTATCAATTTTATACATGCCACCTTTCATGTTCTGTCATGCTGTGGAGCTGCAGAGTGGTGTATAACTTGTAGATGTCAGGATGTGACATTGGAGATGAAGGGAATAAACATCAGCCTTGGATCTCCCAGTCTGCACCCCTGCCTCACTCCAAGACTAGATCACATTTTCCTAGTACATGCCATCATTATGTTTTCTTTTTTCCTGCATTAATAATTTTCATTATTAGCCGGGCGTGGTGGCGCACGCCTTTAATCCCAGCACTCGGGAGGCTGAGGTAGGCGGAGCGTTGTGAGTTCGAGGCCGGCTTGGGCCACAATGTGAGCGTAAGGCCGGCCTGAGCTACATAGTGCGACCCTGCCTCAAAAAACCAGGGCTGGGAGTTTGGCTCAGCAGCTTAAGCGCCTGCCTGGCAGGAGCGAGGCTGTGAGTTCAATCTCCGGTGCCGCAAAAAAAAAAAAAAAAAAAAAAAAAAAAAAAAAAAAATTTCATTATTGATATTTATATAATTTTTCACTTACTCATGCATAACACCTGTCTTTCTCTGAGTGCTCTGGGTATTTCAAGAGTGTCAGAGGTACACATGTAAGTGACAAATCAGCCTAACCTTGAAAATTATCAGAAGAAACATGGGTTTATTAAGTAAATGATGGGTGCATATGTCAGTGGACCTTTACATACATTTTCCTAGAGGAAAAGAATCTGATTAATGATAATGCTGACGATGTAAGTTGATCTACTAGAGGATTTATCAACATTCTACTGCTGATAAAGTTACCCTAAAATGTTTTAGGATAAATACAATCATGTTAGCATTTTTCAGTTTCTGAAGATCAGAAATTTAGGAACGGTTAGGTTGATGGTTCAGGACGTTGGTTGCATTTAGGAGGAGGTTAAAGCAAAGGGATTAGAACAGATGGAGGATAGCTGGTTGTCTGTCTTTTCATGTTGTCTCAGGTATTCTCCATGAGCATTAACGACCTCGGGTTTCTTCATTGGTCTTTTGTCTGTCATACTGATTCCACAGTGGTTGAGTTCTCTAGCTCACATTTCAAAAAAAAAAGCCTTGAAGCTCACACAATATCATTTTTTCCATGTTTGATTAGCTAGCTGACTATTTAAAAAGGTCATACAGAAGCAAAGATAAGGTATATGATTCTCCAACTTTAAATGGGAAAAATGACAAAGTTGTACAAGTTTTAAAGTTGCCATAGTGGACCATAAAAAATACACATTTCTTTTCAGGGTACTTTTCTGAAATCCTTATGACTGCCTTCCCTATTCAGTTTGCCCGCTTATATCTATCCTAGTCCCTGGGGGACGTGGTTCATCAAAGAAAAGTACCTATTTCTGTAGTGTGAGGGAGTCTAATTTCTATGAGCCTCAGAAATGCAAAAGAATAGATTTTGGAACCATGCCTGATGACTGGTTTCCTTTCTGATTCCTTCCCATA
Organism: Dasyprocta punctata; assembly: GCA_004363535.1. Taxonomy (NCBI): domain Eukaryota; kingdom Metazoa; phylum Chordata; class Mammalia; order Rodentia; family Dasyproctidae; genus Dasyprocta; species Dasyprocta punctata. Next base: position 11,236 of record RJWM01012395.1, on the reverse strand, counting down.
CCCATAGGCTGGAAGCTTCATCAGGCTAGTTATTTCAGTAGAGAGTGCAAATGAACAGGATTGTGTGAGTCGGTAGAAGAGGAAAGTCTCTATGGGGATCCCCCGATGAGGAGGAGAAGACAGATGTGCTAGCAGCTGCTCAGGTACATTATGAGTAAGCCCCTAGTGTATGTGCCTAATAGCAAGGCAACTAATCCATTCACAAACAATGAAATCTGACCATATGCCACAGCTGGACAAGGTGTGAGGCCAGCTCGTAAGGAAAAAAGGGAGAACAGGAATTAGGCTATCTTAAAATGAGAGCGCTCATAATAAGAATAATAATAATTGCTCATTAACATAGGTAACATTTGTGTTTTTCAAAGTGTTATCACAAGCTCTTTTCATTTGCTTTTGTGTAAAATAGGTAAGATAAGTCTCTTGATTTTCTATTTGCTTGCTTAAAAATTATTTTCCCTTTTGAGATAAGAATGCTTAAGAAGAGAAGTCAAAGAAAAAAAGAAAGAAAAAAAGGAAGAAAGGTGGCTGATATGCACTACTCACAAATTCTGTGTTAGACACTAGAAATTGTATAGAACAGCAAACATAATTGTTTTTTAACTAGCAGTCCAGTTCTCATGGAGTGCAGTATTAATTATTGACTGCAAATTCAGTAAAAAATGTCTGTCAGTTGCATGTATGCTCCACTCGGTGAATTGGAAAATCATAAAAGTGTATATTAAACTCAGGATCCCACTTTTTCTCCTGTGGGGCCATGATTGGTTTTGAGGTGGTCTCATAGTTCATTTGCACATTAAGCTCACAAATTTCCTTAATATCGTCAAGCATAGTTGTACAAGTGTCATATCACCAGATTCCCTATATATTCTTTTTCCTTTCCAATTTTATTAGTTTTGGGGATTTTAGGTAGGGCCCTGTTCATGCTAAACCCATGACCTACCACTGAACGATATCCTCAAATCTCTCCACAGATTCTGAACTGATGAGCATTAGAAAGGAAATACAGATCCCCAAATTTAAACAGATCCTCTCACTGAAGCTCTGGGAAGCATTTTGAGAAACACTATTCTGTTTGAATGGTCCTCAGTTTTGAGTAACTTTTACTATTGTTCCAGAGATCTTTGGTAATGTCTGGGGATAGTTTTGGTTGTCACACTCAGGGGCTGGATCTATTGGGTAGCAGGTAGAGATGGTGACAAAAAGTCTACAGTAGGAGGAGACGAGAGTCACCCTTAAAAAATGTAGACCAAAGTGTGAAAATTGCTAAGGGTGAACAGATTCATGTTTTAGAAGGGCTACCATGACCAATCGGAGAGAAATATGGTGATTTAATCATCATTTCATAAAATGTATATACATAGTGAATATAAGATTTTATCTATCACCTAAATAAATGTTTATAGCACATATATAATTAGACAGAAACATTTCCATATATATATATTTCCATAGTAAATAATATGTATATGGCTTTTTCTGTGAAAGTCTGGGAAATACGTTAAAAACTTTTGCACTATCTAAAAGCTTTATTTTGGAAAATTTCTGCTACAAAACAAAATACACATGTTCCCTATGTTAGAGATGATTTTGATTTTCCTACATAACATGTTGCCAATCTCAAATTCAGTCCATTATTTCATAGACAGAAATTCAACAGGAAATTTGTGACATCAAGAAGTTTTAAAACTTTTCTTTAAAGAAACAATCACACATTTGAAAAATTTTAGTCTGAAGTATACTCATATACATGTTACCGCTAAGTGTTTGTAAGTTTACTACTTGAAGCTATAGACTGATTTGCCAATGTTTTTCATTTTTAGTATAAAGGTAGAAACTAAGAAGAAAAAAGGGATCTTTCTATGAAGTCCAGCAAAAATATTTCTTATTTAGATGAAAAAGACAAACTTCAACTCTATGGTGACATTTTCCCCTCAACTATTACCTTCCTTTATCATCAGTGCTTTTCTTCTATTTTGTGAAATACCCACAACCCATATACCAAATGCAAAGTTTCATAAGCCTCATGAACTTTATGCAAAGCTTTATAACTCCATAAACAGTAATATTTTTCCTCTCTCCTCTTACACCTTTCTCCAGGCACTAGACTGGTACACATCTTTATTCTGATAAATTATGTTTTTTGTAGTTATACCACCATTCAATCCTGTGTGGTTCCCATAAAGGGTCAACTCTTGGGTCACTTCTGAAGGTTGTTTATATCAATAGTCCATGCAGTCATGCATTCAACAATTGTTTATTGAATGAGCTGTATGTATAGGCTTTCTTCTACATGTGGTCAATAAAAAGTGAATAAAGAACAAAGTTTGAGATTTGTTGGGCTTACTAGTGAGCAACGAAGATACTAGAAATAGATGCGCAAAGTTTCATATTTTAAGGTGGAAATTGTGCAGGATATGGGACACACTGGTGTAGATAAGTGGCTTTTCTATGTAGAGTTGTTCAAGGGTTCCTAAGTAAAAAAGACCATTTTTCCATACAAACCTATTTTGTTATGATACTTAATCATTTGACTTTTTCTTTAACAGTGAATCTTTGCCATGTTCCAAAAGCTCTTTAATATAAAGAGTTCTAAAAGTAGAGAATAAATTCCAGGAAAGACATTTAAGAATGCTGCAAGAAATTTAGGAGAAGGTGAATAATTTAGACAGAATGAGACCCTACTGTGGTTTTCCTGCATATTTGTTTGTTACAGTCCTGGGCTTGAACTCAGGTCCTCACATATGCTGGGCAAGCACTGTACCACTGAGCCACATCACCAGCTTCTAATACCATCTAATGAAAATGCAACTGGGCCTATTAGATATCTTAATGAAGCCAGGTTCTGATTATTCTGTCTGTACGAGCAAGTACTCAATTGCCATATTATAATTAATCAAATCATCATGATGTATTGAAATGAGAATATAGATGTTTTCATTATAAAGAAGTTGTCTTGAAGTTTTTATTCCATCATGATATAATTCTTGGGATTGTACTTACATGAATTAGATATTATTCATATATAGGAAGAATATAATATTCATGTCACATCCTTAGCCCCAAACATTCAGTCCACTGAGTTGTGACTTACTAAAATGTTCTGTCATTGCTTTCTATAATGTGCACATAGCTGAATTTCCTTCCAATCTGCCTGCAGTTCTGTCTACTCTGCTATACATATTATTTATAAACTGTTAATTCTCAAACCTGTATCTCCATTATGAATCTCTCATGTCAGCTGCTGGCCCACGTATGAGTAGATGTGTGTGGGTTTTCAAATACAAAAATGTCTCCTTGGTATCTGTTCTTGGATTTCTTATAGTTATGCCAAGCATAATATGTTCTTATCAGAAATCTAATCTTTTTATTATTGTTTAGTCTTAAAATGTCTCCCCAGTCTCCTGTGTTGGGTAGGTTTTTGGATGAGGAGGATATTTTACTCTTCAGTGGATTCGTCATAACTGAAAGTATGCTGTTGGGATGTGGGACCTGGTCAGTAGGTGAGTCTCTAGGGACATGACCATAAGGTGCATTCTTGTCCTCAGATAGTTTCTTCTCTCTCTGTTTCCTGCCTTCCATGGAATGATCTGCCGTTTTGGTTTGTGTCTTGATGTCTCCCAAAAGCCTCATGCAGTCATGGGGTCAGGCTTCTAGAACTTGTGACTGATTCATAGTCAAATACTGGGATTATGGGTGTGAGTGCTACATTCACTTAGGGTGAGTAGACTGCATACTATATAAGAGACAGAAAGAATCATCTCATCACTTTCCTCTCTGTTTGATCTTGTCTGTCTTCCACCACCATAAACTGTTGCCCTCTTTATGCCACTCTTCCTTGGAGCCAAACGAGTATGAACTTAAACCTCCACAAACTGTGAGTTAAATAAACCTTTCCTTCCTTAATTTTGAGCATCAGGTATTTTGTTTCAGCAACAAGAGAAAAGTGAACAACATAGAATTTGGTACCAGAGAAGTGGGGCTGTTGCTGTGACTATAGCTGACCATGTGGTTCAAGAGCCTTTGGGAATGACTTGTGGGAAGAGTTTGGAAAGGTTCAGAGATGTCTCCTGAATGTATAGAGCTGCAATAGCTTAGGTTGTTCTGTAGGGGTGATTCTAGTCCAAGCTCAGGAGACCAGAAGGCTGATAGAAATTCTGACAATAAAGTCTGGGCTTAGGAGGTTTCTTCTGGGAAGAAGGAATGCATTGGTTGTTTGAGTCCAGATGATGTGTGTTATGGCTTGGCAGAAAGTTTGTCTACGTTTTGCTCATGTCCAGAGCCTTGGTCTGAGACTGAAATTAAGGGCAGTGTACTAAAGAATCTGGCAGAACAAAGTTTAAGGCAGTCGAATGTTGAGGTGGTGGAATGGTTATTGTTGAGGGCTTTTAGCCAGATTTATGTTGAGAAATAAGAACAAAGAGTCCAGCAGATGATTTAAAATGTGAGTTTGGTCAGAATGGAAACTCCAGTAAGGTTGTAGACTGCAATGATAGCGATGAGGAGATCTCAACTGCTAAGAAGGAACAAGAAAATGCAAAATATGGCCTTAGAGTATCACAAGAAGCAGAGTTCTCCATTCTTTGAAGCCTCAAACCTGCAAAGGTGAAAGACTTTCCTTGGAGAAGAAAGCTGCAGAGTGCCATGTTCCAGAATGGACACCAGGGTCCAGAATGGCAGCAGTATAGAAAATGTGTTCCTCAGAATTGGATTCAGAGGACCCAGTGATCCAGGCACTTAACCCCTACAGCCAAGAAAGAGGAAATCTGGGCTACTGCTCCAGTTGGCAGCAGACCTTGGCATCTTCCACACGGTGCTGGTTTTAGGTACATACAGAATGTAAGAGTTCTGAGGTTAGAAAGACTTCAACCCAGATTTCAAAAGAAAGCCTGGGAGGCCAGGGCAGTGTGTGAAACTGCGAGCAAGAAGCCAAAAGTGCAGTGGAGACTCCATAATTTTGGTTAAGCCAGGAACATGGATTGTCCGAGGAAACCTGCAAGGAAAAAGCAATGTGAGCCCAAGAGAGAAACTGTGGGACTACAATCATTGGAAATGCCATAGGGGCAGAGTCACGCAAAACTTTTGAGCTCACAACTTAACACAGATTGCTTCAGATGTTCCATATGGAACTGCAGGACTTAATGTTTGCCCCTCTGTATGTTGGACTTGCTTTGTCCCATTTCTTTGTGTCCTGGTTTCTTACTTTTGGAATAGAAATGTCTATCTTGTGCCACTGCATGTTGGAAGTATTTAACTTTCTTTTCCTTTGTACAAGGGCTTGCAGCTAAGAGTTTGCCTTAGATCTCAGAGGAGACTTGGAACTTGGACTTTTCAGCAATTCTGAAACTGTTAGGACTTTATCAACTCCTAGAAATGGACTAAAATACCTTTTGCATAAAGGAATATGCATGAGTCTTTGGCAGGGAGGTCAGGAGTGAAATATTATAGTTTGTGTCTAGATGTTCCCCCAAAGTCTCATGTTGTCATAGGGTCAGACTTCTAGAATTTGTGATTGATTCATGGTCCAATTCTGGGATTATGGGTGTGATTGCTACACCCACCCTAGGGTGGGTAGCTTGCTTACAATACAAGGGACAGAAAGAGTCTTACGTTCATGCTCATTCTGTTTTGCTCTTGGTTTGCTATCTTCTGCCACCATGAACTGTTGCCACTGTGCTTTGGAGCCAGGTGATTATGGACTGAAACTTCCACAAACTTTACACTAAATAAACTTTCCCTTCCTTAATTTTAGATGTTGGGCATTTTGTCTTAATAATGAGAAAAAAAGTAGCCAATACACCTGTATTTCTCTACCATCCCCTTCTACCATGCTGTTTCACTCTTGGAGCCAGCCAGCTCCAGACTAACTCCCACTGAAATCCATAAACCAAATAAACCTCTTCCCTAATTTATGAGTATAGGGTATTTTGCCCCAGCAATGAGTAATGGAATAAGGTAACAACACAAATTTTATCTCTTTAAGTGATTTTTAGTAAATCTGATATGTTGCAGTTCTTCTAGGCACATTAGATCTCCAGCTCCTTTTTAAACTCATGAAACTCAAGTTACCATCGTGTGAACAGTAGCAGGAACCTTATATCTGGTAAACTGACTTTCCTTCTTGCTTCTTTTTAAGATTGTATGGTACACAAAAGATCAAATCATTGTAAGATAAGAACTGTGTCAGCTAATGCATTGATCTTCAAACTAAATTCTGAGTGTTTCACAGGATCTCAGCAACCTGAATTATCTGGTCCTTAAGATCTAGATTCTCATTTTCTGCTACTCTTCTCACTACCTATTGTTCTTCAAATGGAGCATCTCCCAGGTACATCACTCCTGCTGTTTCCATTGTCTGCAGCAATTTTCTCCTTCCTGCTTTTTGTGACACAACTGATTTTTCTTCATCAGATCAAATGCCACTTTCCCAGAGAGATTTTCCTGCTATCACCATCCATCTACTTCCAGTTTAGGTTGAATTCTGTGAAAAAGAAAATATTTCTGCCACAGAGCTTATCATAGATATAAATATTTTGTTGCATATGTGATTTTCAGATTAATGCCTATTTTTCCCTTGAGAATATATGATTGCTAAAGAGAGAAAATAAGTCTCTTTTGTTCACTGCTCTATTGCACACCAAGCAAATTGTCAGGTATATTATACAGTTCAATAAATATTTTTGATTGAATGACTGCCCAATATGTCTTTACTTGATATAGCCATCCTCGTTATTTTGAGCAACCACATCTCATGTATTAAAATAAATAAATATGTTTTAAAAGCAGTGTCTCTGCATTTCAGTAAGTTAAAATCGTTTTGAAACTTCTTGGCAATAATTGATCATTTGACAAATTTCTTCTTTTTATTCATCAATGTCACTTATCTCCTACTAAACTACAAGCACTGTGTTAAATGGAAAAGATTCTAACGTAAGAGAATATTACTGTTGCCCTACTTTGAAGTGTGTTTAAGTTTGTGTTGCTAACACATTATCAATCACAGACTTTTTCTAAACTAGCCAGTCATCATAAAAAGCAGTTTCTAAAAAAACTATATATCTCAGAGAAAGAAAAAAATCTCAGTGCAATATTTCTAGCTATCTAAGGGCAAATCTGAGCATTAGGAAAAAAAAATTCTGTAACCAAGAGAGCAAGAAAAAGGTCATTAAATTATTTTAATTAAAGCAATTCATTTGAGGACAAAGGGACAAATGCTATGGAATACAGAGCCCCCAGATTTCAACTCAGCTGTCAGTAGACTCTGCCTCAGAGTGAGAAGGGGCAATTCATATTCTAAGCTAAAAGCAAATAACTTTAATTAAGCCTGGCTCATGGGTCCAAGCTTGGGAGACCTTTTTAATAAAAGAGATCACACGAATGAGAAAAATTCTATTCACAATCTCACTGGGGCTATTTCTCCTCTCTTTCTGAACTGCCTTTGACAAATTCTTCAACATATTTGAAGATGGGAGTAAATGAAAGAAAATCAATTCTGACCTGTAGCATGACATTTATGAAATAAAAGATGGTGATGATGTTATAGATGCTTTATTGACAATATTGAAGATTAGGAAAAGGCAATTTAGAAGTTGTATAGTCTACAGTACTTCCCTATGTGAGAATCAGTTACTTCCTTCCTTTCACTGCAACAAATCAACTAAACTGATAGTTATACGGTGTATCCAGACACTGTTCTGGATGATGAATCTGGAACAGAGGACAAAAGATTGCAAACATCACAGAGTATATACTACAGTGGATAAAGTGGCACAGCATTTTGATAAAGAACATGTTTCAATACATTATGTTACATAAGAATGCATAATATGATAGCATAAATAAAATATGAAGTGAATATAAGTCATTAAAATTACATGTACAGCATGCAGAATTTGCTGGGTTTGGTGGATATTTGAGAAAGAACATCTGTCACTTCTATGGACCTGCACCTCTGGATGAACTGTGAAAGAAATTCCTAAATTCTGGAGGTTTTTTCCTATTAAGCTAATATTCTATTAAGCTTTATTCTTGAACTGATCTGTTAGTCTTTCCACCCTCATTTTCACAAAGCATCTATTTTTGAGATCCAATTTGTGCTGTAGACACAATCTGCTATTACTTTTGTACCAATGTAGTTTCAATGTTCAAAACTTGCTTCTCTGAAACATTATTCCCAAAAGCTAATTTCAGCATCAGCAGAAGCAACAAGAAAATAATGCTGAAAGTAATGGGTCACTCAATATAAACATTAAACTACGTTCTCTGTGTTGATTATTAAAATGCAGAGAGACTTACAGATTTCTGTAGCAATGCTATATTTTTATTATGCAAAATCCCTTAGTATATACAATAGTTCATAGATACATGTGCATGTTCAATAAAGTTAGCTAAAAGTCAAGAAACACACTACACACACACAGTTCTCTTACTCATGAGTCGTTATTGTGTACAGTGAAAAATTATTGGGCTTTAAGATAGGGTATCTAGGGTCAAATCTTGAATGTGCTCGTGAAAAGCAGTGTCTTATACATGCATGATCTTCTTGTCAAATGTAACACCGTCTTTTGCATTTGTGAAAAGATCAAAACACTTTGATAACTAGCCCCAAAATGTTGACAGGTAAATAACATTTTTTTAAGGTAAGTAATTTCAAAAGATGTTTCAATGTATCTAATGAAAGTGATTTTAAAATATGATAGCCAGTTATGAGTAAAATATTAGTAACTAAATCTAACTCTAAAAATGGAAGACAAGTTAAAGCTGATTGGTTTTCATTGATCATTTCGAAAGAAAGAAGAAATAAATTTCTGAGGAAGTCAAGCTTTTTTTTTATTTATTCTTCAAAAGATAAATGCCATGTTGGTAAGATAAGAGAAAATCTGAAGTAACATATCTGGTTAAAATATATGCAATGGTATATTTTTTAAACTGAAAAAAGCAAAATTGATTTTATCTCTTGTTAATCGTTACCTATGTCAACAACTAAAACATAAATTAAAATTTTAATGAGTCAACATTAAATTCATAAAGTCTTGTTAACAGCTGGCATAACTCTCTTAAAACTTTAGCCTCCTGGATAAATATGTATTCAAGATTACAGTGTGTGTGGCTTTCACAGAGTCATACTTTTAAATGTTACAGCAGTTCTACCGTACTTTCAATTAAATAAAAATTAAAGCTCAGAAAATGTCATAAAAGGGTAACCTAATATTTGATCACTAATGTGCTTATGCAAAAGGACATTTGCAAGTGTGCATTCAGAAGGAATCTGATTCCCTTTCCAAGATACAGGAAACCATGGTTTAAGATAATGTTTTGAGTAAACTTTAAGATAGAATTTCTAGGCGGTCTGTGCCCTGTAGATAATCTTTACTGATTTAGAGCCCAGGGAAGTGCTGGGAAGAATATGCACTGAAATGCTTGCGGCTTTTTGTTCAGTAACCAACATATCTCATAATGAGTCAGCCCCATTCTTGTTTAAAATCGTGAGGGCTCTGTTAGCTCTTCAAAAAGAATGGTTTGTGCTTTCATTATTTGACCATGCTTTCATGTCTGTATCTTGTAATCTGAACAACTACTTTGAAGATAACAATATACAGTGTATTAACTGTTGTTTATTGTTTTGAAATTCTATATCATTGACTTTATTCTTTTTTCCTTTAAAAAATAAGTAAAATCATGAGGGATTGTCTGGTTCAAGTTATAAAAGACAGTCAGTGAATTCATGAATCTCTTCCAACTGGGTGTACCAGAATCACCTGTGTGTTCACTTGTGTGAAGTGCAGAGATATTCAGATCACTATTAGATATTAAATGTTAACAACTCATTTTTCCACTTAAGGTGTAGCAGACCAGTTTCTTCTGCTTTAGCACACTGAGTGGTATCCCACTACGAAGATGTTGAGAAAAGGTTTGGTGTTCTCATTCTCTTATCAAACATCATTTTGCAGATAGCTATTCAGTAATCCAGTAACATTTGCTCACTGAATACTCCACTTCTTTTATTTTCTTTCATCATAACTCTTATTTGCCAACACTTTCATCATTTTAAATGAGAAACTTTCCACATTTGCCATTTCTAATACATCTATTTCCAAGTGACACAGTGTCATTTCTAGGTATAAAACGTATCATTCTTGCTGGGGGCTATCATAAAGAGGAAAAGAATTTTTCTATGAGGAAAGCTGTGGCTTTTAAAATGGAACAACAAAATAAACATCAACATCTTGTATCGCTGCAGATGTGTGTCACAGCAAATATGTGCAAGACTTTCCCTCTGGGAAGATCCTCCCTTTGTTTTTTGTTAATTTCTCCTTTTGTATAATCCCCTTGTACTTTCCCATTACAGAGTTATACTTTAGAGTTGAGAATTCAACTGAAGACAGGAAATGTCTAATTAGATATTAGGATAATAATTGATAGCACTCATTAAGACAAAAATGCTTTTCAATTTTCCATAGTTTTAAAATTTTTTCACATTTATTTTACTTATAAATTAAATGTTACTGTGTGTGTAAAATCTTATACATAAAAAGGTATAGATAAAATTGGCATGGTAATTGTACATACATATAGGGTACATCTTGACATAGCAATATGTATGGACAATGGGTTCAGATATATATCATTTCTTTCTTCCTTTCTTTTTTTTACTAGGATACATCATTTCTTTGTGTTGGAAACATGCACTGTTCTCTATTAGCTCCGTTGAAATTCTCAGTTGCTGTCAATCATATTTATCCTACAAAAAATAAGTGTGATAAGCTATATATAACCTCAAAGCATATCACTGTATACCTGAACCTGCACTGGTTTTTATGCAAAGGTCGAGTGATGAACTCTTGACTCCCATATACTTGTTTGTTTGTTACAGCCAACAATGAGGATGTTTTCTTAATCTAAAAAAAACACATATTACAGGTTGCACTGGGAGTAACCACCATTTCTTCAATAGAAAGGCATTTTTCGTTAATATTTATTTACATCAGTCTTTGTCCCTCATGATGATCACATCTGAGATCCCTGTTTTGAATCACTGTGATCCCTTAAACATAACAAAAATATTTTGTACATAATATTACTTGGAAAATTAATAGGCAGTAAAAAAATAGGATTCATCTGTTGATTTAAGAAATTGACCTTCCTGGTTCAGTGAGGCTAATGCTTTATAATGACTTTTTCCTGATGCAGAATCAGAGATACCTTCTTAGGATGAACAGATTTAGTTAATATTTAAACT